>JAJMER010000019.1:0-288547 GCA_030574295.1 Kodamaea arcana
TTGCAGCCAATTCCAATTTTCAAAATGAAATGTGCCAGATTGACCCTCTCACCACCAACTAACGTCCCTGCTCTCTCTCCCGCCCACTATCTGGGAGTACTGCATATAAAAATTTTGTGTCATGGCCTGCATATGCGACTCGTAAATGGGTTTGTGTAATGTACGTATCCTAATTTTTGGAGTAAATGAACGAGTTTCCTTGATTCTAAAATGAGGTAAAATTATTGTAGATTGATTGATGTTGACTAATGGTAAATGGTATGGATGCTATCTCAACTTGAAATTTATAAGCTTTAAATGGCAACTTTGGTTCTGCGTGATTAAAAGTGTATATTAAATGGGGGTAAGAATCAGGTTTCAATCGGGTCTACAAATGTTACAAATTAGTTGTGGGTAGTTTATATTTAACTATGAGATAACTTATTGGCTGCTTTTGAAATTAATGCTGATAATGATCTGCGTAAATTAGATAGGAGCGTATCATTCAGTGTATGGCATTTGAATCATTGTACTTCTTCATGGTGTACTTTCTTTTATTAAAAGTTTTCTACTGGGTACTAATAAATTCTACTGGGTATATTAATAACTTTCTATTATGTATATTAAGGTATTGCCAACTTCTGCTGAATCTGAGAGTTGTGTCTTTTGAGACTTGCATAAATTGCAGCCAATTAAGCGCGCATTCGAAAGGTCTAGTTGGAGATTGATTTGACTTGTAGAAAGTAAAGGGGTATGATTAGACTTAACATAAAGTAGCTAAAGGGGTATGATTATATGAATTAATTCCAATTTGAAATATATTCTAAAGTTGAATATTGTAAATTATTGTCAGAAGTTCTTCAATAATTGGTGGAATATACAGAATTTGACTATACTGGAGAGATTTGAATCGTTGAACACATAAGAGCATTACACACAAGAACATTACTAACACACAAGAGCATTACTTTATAAAACCTAAAGAGCACTATTTAAACACTGAGTTACACTATTCTTTAAGCACTGAGTAACACTATAACTATCACACAAAATATCCTTAAGTTTAATTAGAACGGGGGATGTTTAGCTCGACAAGTAGGCAGCTCATATTTGAACTCAGACCATATTTTAGGAATGTATAAACTGAAGGAGCAAAAACCTAAAGAAAGCGATGCCCTGATACCTCTTCGTACAAGTGATCACCTACTACCGCTGACATTCTCTACTATGCAAAGTTATATATGAAAACCTTTAAATTCGGTCATATGGACTAACAATCTATGTATATTTACGATCTATGTATATTCGTTTTTAATCACATAAGACTTCTTAGGATGAACTATAGTAAGCACCCATTTACTGCTTTCAAATCACTCACTCTCCTCCCCGGTCAGGTCTCCAGAATAATCGTCACTACTTTCACTCGCAACGCTACCCATTCCATCAACTCCCCCATTAACCTGAGCAAACAATTTGAGAGAATTTTCATCTACTAATTCATCGACCCACTGCTCAACTAATAATCCCAAAGCCAACAAAGCGCCCTCATCAAACTGTTTAACCATTGGAGATTTCAGGAATTTTTTACTGGCGAAATAATGAAGAACCTTTAGTAGCTCTGAATCCGGAAGTGATTGTTTATCGAAATCCTCCCTAAGTTTCATTGGAAGTTTCAAATTGCCGGGTTTGGATTGATCCAAGATCTCATCTGGAGGTAGCACCATTCCTTTTGTTCGAAACATATCATCATAATCCGGAGCATTTTTATCCAAAACCACAGATATTATACCATCTTCTACATTGATCTCATGATTCTTGGAATCCAATATTTTCTCTCTATCTAAAGATGTATATTTAGTATATCGACCATCCACTGCATGGTAGACATTTCCCGAGATCCTGCTTGGTCCATTTGGCATGAGGTGTGTGATAAATTTTGTGATGATATCGCGACGTGCATAGAGGAGTTTCAGAGGAGTTTGAAATTAGATTATAAATATTACTATAAGCCGTATTACTATAGAATTGAACCGAATTACTGTAGAATTGAACCGAATTCTGTAGCATTCCGTATTACTATAGAATTTACATAGATTCTCACTTCTAATAGTTTAGAGTCCGTTTGTCGTTGCACCATCGGACTTGAAATTTGGAGCGCGCAAATGTAAACATTGTATGACGCTAATAGATCATTATATCCACCGAGAGAAGATACTTGGATTAGAATCGCAAGATGAACAACGTAAGAGTGAGATTTCTAGTTTAGTATATCAGATTGTTGCAAGATCTAGAATCAATCCTGGTAAAACCAATGATACGATATTAAGTAGTAAGTTAAATGATTACGAACTATATACCAATCGATTAAAACAAGAACATTCAACCAAGTTAAAACTACAAGATTCCAAGTTGGAAGCTTTAAAAGAAGAGAATTCAAAACTTAAGAAAGAGAATTTATCTATTAGACAAGACTATTCAGCACTTCTAGAAAAGAGCTCAGCATCAAATTTAACCCCAGTTAAAAAGTTCATTAAACCTATTATTCCAAATAGATCGTTTCAATCTCCATATCGACAATCACCATACCCAAGTAGAAGTTTACAATCATTTGAAAAATCACCTAAATCAAATTCCCCATCACCAGAATTCACACCAAGTAGAAATAAATATGAGTTTAAGAACCCTATACCATTTGGGAATAAACCATTACGTAAAAAACCAGAACCTGGGAAAAAGTTGAAACTTGCAAAGACCTCCAAAATCATGAAGATTTCTTTACTTGAAAAACCAACGAAACATAATAATCATGGCCTTGAGGATGAGAATTTAAATACTTTGAATTATTATCAAGATGGGAATTTTATGGAACCAGAAGTTAGTCCTGGTAAGAGAACAAGTCCAAGGAGAAGAGGGGAAGCTGCTCCTGCTTTTGAGTTGAGTCGGCCAAAGAGGAAGAATATTTTTATGATTGATTGAGGTGGAGAGGTGGAGGAAAGTGGAGTATTACAAAGAGGTGTATGAAATGGATAATAAAACATCATCATATGGATAACAACAACAATATAGCATACAATATGGACATCATACCCAATTTAACTTGTAATAAGACTTTAAACTTCCATCACCCATCATGGTGAATGTTGCATCTTAGAGATTAATGCGACTTCGTATCTCCACATACCCCGATCAGATTCTTTATATTCCGAGTAAGCTTATTTAAGTACCATATGTAGAGTTATACCAGGCATCGTAACAATTTGTAGACAAACACACTTTTGAGCAATACTAATCATACCCTCGTACAACTCCCACAATTCCTCACTCCAATCACTGCGACTTTATTTTGCACCCAAATGACATAAGATCTTCCTTCGCATGAGAAAACACCTAAAATGAGTTTAGAATAAACTTACAATAAGCAAGGTCAGAAGCACAGAATAAACTTATAATGAACAAGGTCAGAGGCACAGAATAAACTTATAATAAGCAATTACAAGAGGTGTTATAATGGTAGGGTAAAGAATCGCACTATCTCCACACGTGACCGCCTCGCCACTAGTGAGCATTTTTCGATTCCCGATAATTACTAAGTAGATCAAGACCATGAAACAAGCATCTGGAGCATTGAGGAATCTTTCTCGATCCTCGATGCGGGTGTCATCGATTAGATTTGCATCTTCAGCATATAGGATACATTCTATAAATTCAATGCAACATTTTTCACCGTTTGAGCATGATTTGAATAGATTATTGTTAGATAAGAAAGAGTCCACTGAGACGCCAGAGGTTCCAGAAGTGACCAAAGATGAAAGTGGCAAAGTTCCTGACACTCCAAAAACGCCCGAGAATTCCGAAACTCCCGAGAGTCCTAGTAAAACGCCAGAAGATCCAAAGAAGTCACCCGAGAAGAATGACAAGAGTGATATTAAAAGTGATATCAAAATAGATGATACTGGCAGTGCAGCTGGTGCATCCGGAGGAGCACCACCTAAGAAGGATGATGAGTCAGCTTCTGCAGCTTCACCTCCTAATAATGGAGCACCACCCAAGAAGGATGATGATGAACTCTTCAACCAAAGAGATGCAGTTTCAAAGCCTCTAAAAGCTAATAATGGGTTGTATCCACCATTATTGGCAATTCCAATGACAGATAGAATGCCTTTACCGGGATCCCATTTTCTGATCAATGTGACTGATCCAGAGGTGATAAAAGCATGTTATGAAACGTTAAATTTTAGAGAATCTTATTTTGGGTTATTTCATGTTAAAGACTCAGCAGCAGATGATACAGATATTATCAAAAGTAGGGAGGATGTTCATGATGTTGGAGTTTATTGTCAATTATTCAGGTTCAATAAAATCGAAAATGGGCTTTATATCTTTGGTTATGCTCATGGTAGATGTCAAATTGAGGATTTAATCACAGGTAAACAATTGAAACCAGATGGGGAAAAGGTTTCATATTTGAATAATTATGATGTATCTACGGTAATTCCTAGAATCATTAAAGATGATCCTTATAATAAAGATGATCCTAAGATTAGAGATGCAATTGATAGATTGATTAGTCTTATGGCAGAAGCTACCAAGAGTAATCCTAAATTAAAAGAAAGCATTGCCAAGTGTTCCCAATTATTGTATGATCCATCCAAATTTGCAGATGCTTTGGCATCGACGGTTGCCATGGAACCATCTGTTCTGCAAGAATTATTAGCCAATTTGAATGTACTTGAGAGATTGGAAAAATTGTATGAATTATTGGAGATTGAAGTGGCATTGTTGAAGATGAAAAATGAAGTTTCTCATAGTACTACCAAGAAAATGAAATCGCAAATGTTGAAGAACCTTGTGAAAGATCATATTCAAGAATTACTGAAAGTTGCAGGTTTGGTGGATGAGAAGAAAAAATCTCACAAGTTTGAAAAAAGACTAGCCAAGTTGAAGATGCCCAAGGAGGCCCGCGATGCGTACAAGACGGAATTCGAAAAGTTGACCAGTGGAAATGATCATCCAACAGAACTTGTGGTTGTTGAGAAATACTTGGATTGGTTGACTTCCATTCCTTGGGGGATCTTCAGTAAAGATAAATTCAATTTGAAGGAAGCTAGAGATATTTTGGAAAGAGACCATCATGGCTTGAAAGATGTAAAGGAACGTATTCTTGAATTCATTTCCATTGGGAAGGTTTCTGGAAAAGTGGATGGGAAAATTTTATGTTTGGCTGGTCCTCCAGGAACTGGTAAAACTTCGATTGCAAAATCAATTGCTGAAGCTTTGGGTCGGAGATATGTCCGGATTTCCATGGGTGGGATTCGAGATGTTCATGAAGTGAAAGGTCATAGAAGAACGTATGTTGGTTCGATCCCCGGTAGAATCATTTTTTCTTTGAAGCAAGCCAGGACTTCCAATCCGTTAATGTTGATTGATGAAATTGATAAGTTGGATATGTCGCTGTCTGGAGGAGCAGCCCTGGCCTTTTTGGAAATCTTGGACCCAGAACAAAATCATGGGTTCCTTGATAACTACATGGATGTGAAGGTTGATTTGTCCAAGGTTTTATTTGTTTGCACTGCCAATTACTTGGGTAATATCCCTCCACCATTGAGAGATAGAATGGAAATTATCCATGTTCCTGGATACACCAATAATGAAAAGATCGAGATCATTGAAAAACACTTGATTCCTAATGCTGCTTCGAAAGTGGGATTATCTGCTGGTCATATCACTATTGCAAGAGATGCAATTGCAAGATTGGTTGAAAAGTATTGTCGTGAAAGTGGGTTAAGAAACTTGAAGACCTTGGTTACAAGGATTTTCAGTAAGGCATCCCTCAAGATTGTGGATGAAATGGAATCCAGACAAATAGCTGTCGATGAGGCCAATGTTGAGGAGACCAAGCCTATTGCCGGTGCGGATCTTGTTGCTGCGAAGGAAGCGGAAATAGAAATTAAAGACGAGATCATTGAGTTGAAAGAAAAGCTACTTGAAATCAAGGCAGATGAAGATGATGTTGAAGAAGATGAATATGATGATAAAGTGCTTGGTGTTGAACTCATTAAGGGTGATTTCAAACCTGTCCAATTGGATGTTCCTGAAGATATTAATATTGAAATCAATGCGGAAAACTTGAAAGATTTCGTTGGTCCAGAAGTTTATACTAGAGATCGTTTGTACGATACTTTACCACCTGGTGTTGCTACCGGGTTGGCATACAGTAGCTCTGGTAATGGAGACGCCCTTTATATTGAATCCATTCTTACCAACTCCATTAGTTCTGGTTCCGGACATGCCAGAGTCAATGTTACAGGTAGTTTAAGAGATGTGATGAAGGAATCTGCTTCTATATCATACTCCTTTGTTAAGCTGTATATGGTTAAGAATTTCCCGGAGAACAGATTCTTTGAATCTGCAGAGATTCATGTACATTGTCCTGATGGTTCCATTCCAAAGGATGGACCATCTGCTGGTGTTTCCTTTACGTCCTCCTTATTGTCTTTAGCATTGAATCAACTGATTCCACCAAACATTGCTATGACTGGTGAAATCACCGTCACTGGGCGTGTTTTACCTGTTGGTGGTCTTAGAGAAAAGATTTTGGGTGCAAAGAGATATGGATGTGATACCATTATTTTCCCTAAGGATATTGAACATGAACTTTCAGAGATTCCAGACGAAGTGAAAGAAGGAATTAAATTTATTCCAGTTCAATGGTACCAAGATGTGTTTAACACCATTTTCCCGGTTTTAACTAAGGATCAAGGAAATACGGTTTGGAAGGAGGAGTTTGCAAAATTGGATCAAAAGGAAAAATCGAAAAAAAAGAGGCAAGAACCAAAGGAAAAGGAGGTTAAAGAGGATGTCAAGGTTATTAAAGCTTAAGGGATGATTGTAGCTTAAGGGCAAATAATTGTATAGAAGAAACGAGAAGATGTTATCGAATAAAAGTTAGCAAATGTATATAAGAATAACAAAACAAACACCTTTGAAGAATTTCTGTAATCACCAACAAGGTATTAATAAGATGTTCGATGATGTTTTAGAGTGAAAGTCTTATGTCAATTAGGTGTTATTGTTTGCTTATTCATTCAATAAGTTAATGTTTGGTAAATGGAGCTTACGTCGGTAGTGTTTAACAAGACTAATAAATACTGTGTAAGAAGACATATAAGGACTGTGTAAAGACATTTTATAAGGACTGTTTAAAAAGACACATAAGTACTGTGTAAAGATATTTCATAAGTGCTGTGTAAAAAGACACTTCGTAAGTACTGTGTAAAAACTCTCATAAGTACTGTGTAGCAATGACTCGCAAGTATAGCACCCATGTAGAATATTAAAATAATACAGCTTATCCTTCCTTGACAAACCGTATATTCTTCTATCGGGATACCTTATCTAAGACAAACCGTTGTATTATTTTATATGCGTTATGGTCTAGACTTGATCTACAAAAATATTGTCATAAATTGGAACAAATGCTCTAAACCCAGTAAGTGTCAAAAAAGCTCGTAAACCGAGAACACCATCATTCAGTAACATGTTGAGAATGTGTCACCTTGTTACGAGTTTAAATTTATACCAGACGGGTTTATCTAAGCGAGGGAGTTTGAGTAAGTGTGGGTTTGATGTGTAGTATTATTATGCGTCCTTCCACAGTCCATACTCCAGAGGTCTTGGTAGTATGTGGTATACCGATATGTAGAAGAGGTTAAGTAACAACGCCGTAGGTAGAAGAGGTTAAGTAACAACGCCGATTTTATTCCGATTGTGATACTTGGTAAGTCTTAAACTGAATAGCAATAAGTACACATTACCAAGGTTTAATAATGCAATAGCAAGAGACTGAAAGTATAATGCAATAGCAAGAGAATGAAGTATGCAATAGCATGAAAGTATAATACAATTCCCCACATGCTTATTACTGGATCGAGAATTACTGTAGTTTAGTAGTAATTTTGATGTTTTAACACATTGAAGTAACTAGCAAGCAATTCATAAGACTTTATTAATGAGTTTATTAATGATATTGTGGCTCTAGGAGAATTTTTTGACTGTGAGTAATAACGCTCTTTTTTGGTTAAAATTTGATAAATCCTGCAGAGTAGTACAATGGTAAGTTCCCTTTCGAACCCCGGGTTCGAATCCTGGAATACTCTTTATAGTATATGTTTGCCAACACTCTGGTGTCAAATGATTTGGTGATCCTTCGGGATGCACCGGACGCTCTATATTGGATTCCTATTTTGGTGCAAACTAGAGTTAAGTAACAGGAGAGCCACTTGATTTGATTATTATGATTAGATTTGGTTGTCTTGTTCGAAATTTTTAATCTTACCAAATATTACAAGAACAAGATCATCAATATCAAGTGAATATGTAATTAGTGAACATGTAACCAATGAAAATGTAAAAATGTAAAAATGTAAAAATAATCAAGTGAAAATGTAAAAAAGTAATCAAGTAAAAATGTAATCTAGTAAATGTAATCATGTGGTTGTCAATGGGATAATATTCTCAACTTTACATGGGTTATATGACGTCGGTCTCGTTATTATGCAACTTAAGGCTTTAACATATCCAAACAATAGACGTAGTTTTATTATTTTGACACCCAATAAGATCCATCAGACATAACCGGCTTTATCCCAGACATAATTAGATCTATCAGACATTACAATGTTTCTATATTTGTTATAAAGTTTTATTTTATTGGTACCCATCTTAAACATTCATACTAGTTTTGATAGTTGTATGAGATAGTGTCGGAAATTTAGATATTCACACCAATTGAGTGGTTTACTTCAACTCGTAAGAGATACTCTTCTTGAATGAATGCTTATGATAATGTCTGAATACTCCCCGACATTTGCAGACATTGTCAAATTTGACAGCCATTTTAAGCGCAACACTTCTATTACTAGGTCACGTAAATGAAGTTTGAGGCGTCGAAGAATTGAAGAGGAGATTAATGCTAAGATGACTCAACCTTATCTGTTATCTTGGGTGTGATCGTTGAGTCTAAGGTAACTACAGTATCCAAGATCAATAAAGCATCTAAAGAATCTTCATCTAATGCTTCTTCAAGATAATTTAATTCTTCTTCAAAACAATCTTATTCTCAATCAAGCTTCTCATTCAAGCTTCTTATTCAATCTTCTTCTTCTTCAATCTAATGCTATATACCCCTACTACATGCAGCCACAAAATTTAATTATTGAACCACATGTGATATCATTTTAAGTATGATTATTTTTATCTTCTTATCCCTATTTTAAAGTAGCTTATCTTTCAATGAAGTTATCATTTTTTGCAGCAAGAGCTTCACAAGGCCTCTTCACAAGGCCCCTTCACAAACTTGCTCGCTTGTACTGCTTTGTGCTACCCAAATGGTTGCAAAATAAAGCACAAAGGTAATATGAAGCAGCTCTCTAACTAATGGCATCTTGAATCATCTTAGAGATCACTGGGGAATAAGCTTTCTATGGATTCCCTGATGATACACAGTCCGCATAAAATGACTATCTTTTTTTTTAAAGTTGGCAAGGTGATGGATCTTTAAACTTTCGAATTATCCTCCATGTGATTATGTTTCTTTTTCTTGGGAATCATCTCTGAGTCTCCACTACAATATTATAAATAAAATATTACATTAACACAATTAAAGAATTGAAATCAATAAGATCACCCATTCCTAAATATTTGTAGATTTACATCACTTTAAGAACTTCCACTATACAGCACACTTTCAAATATAATAAGCATTCAACTTGTGCACCACCTCGCATAAAACCTCCCAGTTCAACTTCCCAACTCCCAAATACTTTTCATAACAATACAACTCATAAAAGATTCTCAAATTCGGTTGAATGATAATGTTAAACCTCTGGACTCTTAAAAACATATAAGCCGTAAGTAAGTCAACTCCATAAACCTTCATCATCGAAGCAAGTAAAAGGGAAGCCAGACGTGAAACTCCAATTCTACAATGAATCAAAGTAGTTTCACCTGCAAATTGAGGCAAGACCTTATCTTGTACTGGACAATTGATTAGCAAAGGTAAAAGGGAATCTCTTCCATCATCTTTAATATTGTAGACAAAAGTGAAAGATTTCAATTTGGGTGGAAGGTTCTCTGCCGATGATTGAGTCAAGTCAATGTGATAGATTCTACAGTTGTCAAAAGTGTAGATTGGTTTAATGCATGTGCATTTCGATTGACAATGTCCACTATGACTTTTGTTGGTATTGTCAACAGTTGGACGCTCAACAGTAGGACGCTGGCTATGTCTTTGCTCGTTTGCATGCCCCAAGTTCGTCTGTTTTTCACCAATACTTCTCCTTTTACATTGATAGTCAAAAACAAATGCCTCCGTGATCCAGTTAGGACATTCCCCAACCGATATCAAACTAGTGAATTCAAATGAATCTAAAATAGTTCTCGAATTGGAATGATTCACAGAACCAAGATAAACATTAGGCATTATAAACGAAGGTAAATTGTTATCTTTACTTTCCAAATGAAACCAATCGTAATTTTGAAAAAATGGTTTTAACCCAACAGTGCCTCTTGTATGAAAATTCCCTTTATAATATAAACTTCCTTTATTGCTTTTGAAAGTTTCTTTATCATTCAAGCTTATATCAACCTCCTTGATTAACAAATTACTAGAGCTATCACCCCTTAATTGGTTTATATCAAACTCAAGTTTTTTTAGTAATATCAAATCGGTTTGAAAATAATATAATTTTACTCTTGACCTGCCAAGTTCAAGAATAGTATCTTGGAAATTACTATGATTTTGAAGTAATTGACAAATGGCAATTGTCAACAAGGAACTTCCTGTAAACCCATCAAAACAACAAATAAACACTTTATGATCCAATTTAACGAAGAATTGAATCAATTTTAAAATATTCAAAAATGATAGTATTTCCAGGTTGGTGAGGTTTTGAAGCGATCCGGAACTTGGGAACTCAATGTAGTATGTATTAGATGGAAGGTCATTGGAAGAACCATCATAACTATTACAACCCTCATTTAAATCGGTATATATCAGATTTAATAGGTGTAATGATGGCATCCGTGAATACTCATTACAATTGACTATCAATTTGAATTCACTTATATCGTCATTGAAATCATTTATGTTTCCAATACAAACGTTTCTATGCACCCATTTTTTCAGATTAAGCTTCCAAATAAGATTCTGTTCACAGATAAGGTACGGATTCAAGTTGGACTGACTTATAGGAAGTGCTTTGTTGAATGCAACCTTTTCTAAGAGTGGATTATCATATAATCCTTCAAGACTAAACTTATAAGGTACATCATTCCAATTCACATTGGTGGTATAAATGTACTGTTGATTCCCAACTATCGAATCAAGAAGTCTGGCCACGGAGTTATTCTTTACTAGATCATTCTCGAAATTGTAAAGAACAAATGATGATAAAGCAATCATAAGTGAAAGCTGTAAAGAATAATTTCTAGGGGTTGCAACTTTACAACCACCATCATAATGTTCCTCGCTACAGCCGTTATCCGAACATGCCTGCTTTGATTTGTTGATTGAAGCCAACAACTCATCCAAAGACACACTATTGATGAGGCCATCACCTTCACCCGTGTTTACAAATATCAAATTTAGGGTTGATATCCTAGGGGTTTTAGAGCTGCCAAAAAACCTTTTATTTGCGTTGGAAGCACCATGAAGATATGGGAACATTTCATCACTTTGAGTTGTAGTTGTTGTGAATGCATTATCCCCATAGGTTGAATATCCATCATCAAACCCTCGATAAGGTTTATCTTTCTTATTGTAATAATCAAGTAGAAGGTTCAAATCGCTTGCCCTTCTAATACATTTTATTTGAGGGTGATTAACCAAAGTCTCCAAGGTGCTATTGTATTGAGCGAGCCAAGTCAAGTCACTAACGCTTTGCCTTCTAGGAGGAGATGTTGGGAAAATTTCACATATTGCAGCCGTCAGACTAGGAGTTATACATGACCTTGGGACGATGGAACGATTATTTATAAGATAGCCTTGATTTGTCGATCCTGGTGAGTTATTAGGGGTGGATTCTGACGATCGATTGGTACCTATTTGATAATTGGATCCAATTGACGTAACTGAGTAACTTCTAGAATTAGATGACTCTATTGTACTTGTTGAATTGGATGATTTAACCGGGGTAATTGTAGGTTCTTCTGAATGAATATTGTTGGATTCAGCACCTATAACAGGGCCCGTTTCCATATCATCTTCACAAGTTAATGTAACAACACCAGCACTGATCTCATTTCCTCCAACAATGCCAGCACTGTTATCAGGGGAGTTCATCGTGTCATTGAGAACATCAGGTATTAAAGATTCTGAATCGTCATTAATGTCAATAGAACCAATGGAATTTCTTCTTGAAACTTCTATAATTGAATAATTTTTTGTGGATGGGTATGGGGTAGGGTTGTTGTAAGAATCGGTTCTAGTGTAGGTGTTGGTTGTATTATTGTAAATTGTACTATTGTAATCGGTATTATTGTAAAGGTCAATAGTACTATTATAGGAGTAATCATCTAAAATCTTACTATTTCTATAAGACTCCCCATAAGTATCATTTGTTGATTTCTGATTATTATTATCAGCCACTTCATCAAATACCTTGTCATCTGAATAATCTTTATCCAAACCTTCTTCAAAATTCACCTTTCTAAATCCTGTCAAGGGACCAATTCCCCCAGAATATTGAGTATTGAAGTTCACACCCATCGGTGGTGGTTCATTTACATCGATTGTAGACTCTCTCATTGTAAGAGGATATTCAATAACACACTTAATATACTTAATATGATTGTCACTTAATATGATTGTCACTAATATGATTATCACTTGCTTAATATCACTTAATTTCTTAACACTTGTATAATGTTTTATAATCGCTCACACTTCAGTTACAATTCAGCCATTCATGCGATTACCCAGTATATATACTTATGTACCATGTTCCCAATTACACGCATAATGAACACATTTCTTTTGACGATAATAATTAGAAAAAATATTTTTTAAACTTTAGGAAGGTTTGACGCACTGCCTGGTAAGCGAGGTCAGCAAAATAAGGGGTTTGTCCGTATTGGGAAATGGTACAGATAGACGCGTTGATTATGTGAGATCGTTGTTGCATTTAAGTTAAAGGTCACTCACCCTGAAGAGAATTTGATTGTCACTCCCTGAGAGAATTTGATTGTCACTGACATTGGACTTGTCACTCCATGAGAGACTTTGATTGTCACATGTAGGGTACAATAAGTTAAATTCGTACTGGTTAGATGTGTACTTTGTGAACACTCCAAAGTTTACGGAGTACAAGCGTACATTACGAAGCGAGTTTATACCTGCACATCCCAGCACACGCAGCAATAGAACTCATTCACCACACAACGTAAAACACACATTTTGCCAGGGCCACCTTGACACTCACACTATCGCTCACTGCTAATTATTATTATCTCTTACTGTTATCCTTTCTGTCGGAATAAAGAATGTCTGATTTAAGCTTTAACGTTCAGTAGGCCGAGTAAATTGGCTAGAAGAAATTGTCTGCTTTCTCAGATAGTCTAGATCTTTATAGTTCTTTGGGATTTCTCTTGTACTCATCTTATCTTGTATTCTTTTCTTCACCTGTACTTCTTGGCCCAGTCCACTTGATGATTCTATGATCTCCCTATTCATCCTTGGTCTCTTTCTTATATCCCGTCTGTCTTCGTATGCATATCTCTTAGTCTTTCTATTCATTGAATATCCCTTGGTCTCCTTATTCTTTGCATATCTCTTGATCTCCCTATTCATTGCATATCCTTGATCTCCCTATTCATTGCCTATCCCTGGTCTATTCATTGCCTATCCTTGGTCTGGTCCTCGTTACTCCTGTCCTGCCAAGCCCAATTCGGTAATTCCCCATTCGGAACATTAAAAAACCATCAAGTCGCGAATATGACACGTTCGTATCTTAGCATGTCTTTACTCATATTAACCGGAGCCACCGTCACATTCACATCACTAGTTACTCATGTATTGAGTGCGGATTTCCTAGATTCGCTTCCAAAGATTGGTATAACCAAGTTGGTACTACAGTATGGGAATGAGATCAAGAATGGAGAGAACTTGAGTAAGGGACTTTATGAGAAGTTGATGAAGGAATTGAAAGTCAGTAAAGAAGATGAAGTCAGTAATGGAGACAAATTCATTTATAAAAACTTGGAGGTGATTGGGTTTGGGTATTCTGATAGTATTAATGATTGGATTAAAAAGGCAGATATAGTAGTTAGTCATGCTGGGACAGGATCAATGTTAGATTGTCTTCAACTTTCAAAACCTTTGATTGTAGTGGTAAATACATCATTGATGGATAATCATCAATTAGATGTGGCCAATGCATTTGCTGAATTGAATTACTGTAAAACTTCTTCCTTGTATGATTTAATTCAAACCCTTAGTAAGCTTTTAGATAAGGTGGATTTAGAAGAGTTTCAACCTGGTATTGAAAGGCATATAGAAGGGGTTTTGTTTGAGGAGGTTAATTGCCTTAAAAAATATTAAGAGATGCATGGTACCAGGCACTGTTAGATAAATATGGAGAGTTTATGCTGACTTGGGTGAGCATAGAAAGTAGGTTTAGAGATTGGAACAGGAATGATGGAACAGGAATGATAAATTGGAACAGAAATGATAAGAGATTGGAACAGGAATGATAGATTGGAACAGGAATGATAAATAGAGATTGAATGAAGGTAGAGATTGAGGGTGTGAATGGGAATTGTATAGAATGGGAAATATTTCATAAATGCTTGTGGAGTTAAGACAGAGATTGTTTGTTCACGGGTTTAATAGCAATGCAAAATTACTTATTATGTAATGGTCCGGTAGTTTTATAGGGTACCTAGATCTAACTCGAAGTATTCTGGATTATTCAGGAAACACGCCTCGAAAGTTTAAGCTTTCCATCAAGCTTTCCCGTTTAAGCTTGACCTAATGAAGTTATAACTAGCGAAAGTGTGAGTTATTGAAGTGGATATACCAGCGGTAATATGCGGACATTGCGTTAATTACCAGTAGTTGGACCCCACATGATAATTTGCAATGACCCCCAAAGAAATTCATTAACCCCAATTGAAATGTTCATTCATATCCAATTCAATCATACACCCACTCCCAATTCAAACACATACCCACTCCCATTCTTCACACGCGTAAATAAAATCCCTCTACTTGAATCCTCTCCATTTGAAGATTGAATCTACACATTAGGTTATAACCAGCTGTGACCCTTTTAAATAGGACATACTTCCTGATAAGGATGTCAAGTATAAACATAAAGAACACACTTCATTGTATCTCATTATCACCAGTACTAATTTTATTGTTTATTGTTTAAGTGAGCTTGTCCTTGTTTATGCTTAACATGTTATTGATCATTGTTTAATCTTTTCATTATTGACTTTTAAGTTCCACTGACGTGAAGGAATCTACACTAACTTAAAAGTAACTATGTACATTGATGTCATTTAAATGTCACAGGGTATCGCTTATCTTGAATTATACGAATTCTGGAGTGGAGTGTATATGAGTGGGTTTAAGAATGTGTGTATAAGAATGTGTGTATAAGAGTGCAGTATAAAATTATAGTGCCAGTGTATATTACAATATAGTATACAGTGTATATAATAATATAGTATACAGTGTATATTCAAATCTTATGATAGTCTCTTGTACTTACCACCACTCAATCTTATGATAGTCTCTTGTACTTACCACCATTCAATCTTATGATAGTCTTCTGTACCTTTCATGCCTTGTTAAGTATATCGCCATTGTAATGTAAACCATCTTATAAAATGAGCAATCTCCAACACCTTGGTCTGTCAAGGGTCCTGATTAAACTCAAACTTATGCTACTTCCCGGTTGTTGGGGACCCGAAAAGGACCCTTGGTTATGATCCGTATGATGTAATCGGGGTTCCTGCATGGGCACCTTTTTAGATTATGGCTGCAAATTTACAAAAGAACAATCAACCGAAGTTATGAAAATTTTTAATCATGTGGTTTATGTTTTATTGATTGGTGGGGTTGTTGGGAGTCATAGGTATTTGGAAGATGTTCAAGAGGAAGTTGGAGTAATTGGGGAAGGTGAAGAGGAGAGAGGGGCTGTAATAGTTAGAGGTGAAGACTTTGGAAAAGTTGAGGGTGAAGATGAAGTTGAAGTCAAAGTCAAAGTCAAAGAAGACTCCAATGAAGTTGACGGCAAAGTCAAAGAAGACTCCAAAGTTAAAGGCAACGTCAAAGAAGACTCCAAAGTTGAAGATGAAATTGAAAATAACCCAAGCATTAAACAACTCAATATTGGAATTGAATTTAACAGACTTAATTCTTCAGTAAGAAATTTTAAATCAATTCCAAATACAAGTACAAATACTAAAGTCACTTTTGACACCAACAAAGACAAGATTAACAATGAAACAACCCTTGGTACATCAAGTGAAAAATTAAATGAAATATCATCACCTAACGGCACCCATACCAAGTTCAGTACCATTACCAGTACTGGTAAGAGTGATGCTTCAATTATCCCCACCACTACAAGAAATCAATTCCTTTTTGAAAATGATGGGGGATTGGTTTTTGGTGGTAGGAGAGGGGTCAGAAAGGTTTCTTCTGCTTTTGGTAGTACTGATGGATTGAGTAGCAACATTGAGGTTTCCTTAACTAGTACTAAATTTGGACCAACTAAAACCTTCCTACCATATCCTAGTGAGAGTACTGCATTTGAACCTTTGCCTGGTGGTACTAAAACCTTACCATTGCCTAGTGAGGGTACCACCTTCCCTCCATTGCCTAGTGAGACTATTATTAACGTCCCACTTACCAGTGAGATTGGGAGTAAACTGACTGACGAGACTTTGATGACTAGAGGTCCCATAACCTTACCTTCTGATTATCCTTCATCAAGAGGTCATTTATCTCCTTCAATTGATGAACATCATTTATCGCCTTCTCTTGATACCTTGACCAAAGCTGTTCAACTGCTTGTTACTGCAATAAATTCCACTGGTATCACTGTAATTAGGGAAAGTGAATCATCAACTCAAACTTTGACAAGTACTATAGAGTTGTCTTTGAATCATACTTCAAGTATTCAAATTGGTCCCAGCAGTACTTTTACGACTCTTTCAAGTGATAATGAGCTGAAAACTCATTCAATAGCAGATTCAAAAGACAGTTCATTAGTGATTTCTTCAATTGTTTCTAAAGACAGTTCATTAGTGACTTCATCAATTGTTTCTAACGAGAGTTCATTGGCGACTTCTTCAATTGTTTCTAGGGTCAATTCATTATCAACTTCATCATTAGTTTCTTCAATACCAGTATCAACTGCTTCTAGTCCAACGCCTGTTTCAATAACTGCTCCAAGGGAAGGTCCAACGGTAACTGACATTTCTAGTAACTTTTCATTTGAAACATCAATTGAATCTCCTGTTGTAACCGAAATGCCAGAATTCACTTCTGCTCCCTCAAATGAAGTTGATAACGGTTCTATTCCAATTTTCCATTCAACTGATGGAGCTGATCATGAAGAATATCATCCAATTGAAGAGAATGTTGAAAATACAGAACAATTCAATTCATTAGAGAATTCCCAACCAAGTTCAATTCCATCACAATTCAATTCTTTAGAGAATTCCCAACCAAGTTCAATCCAATCAACACCTCCCTTACCATCATCACCGTCTCTCCGTCCAACCTCAACCAGAAACATCCCAACCTTGACAAAAGTGCCTAACAGCCTAACTTCACCATTCACTACGTTTGTTGTAAAGATTCCAACAGATTCTCAAACATTGAAATATTCCACTATAAGCTCCCCTGATGGCCGGCTTATAGTGGTACCAAATCCAAGAAGGGTGATCCGCTATTCAAGTGGGGTTTCAAAGGGAAGATTGTTCTTTCCGTTACTTTTGTTGATGTTCATTATTAGTTATCGAGTGTGATGTGAATAAATGTGTTTCGTTTAGTAGACACTAGAATGTAGACACTAAAAAGGAGGTGTAGACACTGGAATGATGATGTAGACACTACAATGAATGTGCAGTATTGATCAAGAAACTCTATCATTTGAAAGACATTTTTTGCACCCAGACGGGATGTATTAAGAAGTGTTAGAGCTTTAGAGTCTATACAACATCAAGGATACTGATCATATTTACCTTAAGAAAATCAGTATCATCAATTCTCACCTCAGCATATTTCTCTATAATTCATCATCTACTATGCCTGTAATTAATCACATCTCTACTTGCCTACTCTCCTTCACTTTCGATCGCCTGATAACCAACCCAGCTTACTAAGCAATCTAACCAATACAAGCAATACATCAGCACAAGCCCCAACACCAATGATCAAATAATTACATCCATATGGATATAACTCTTTTGAATAATCAATTCCTTATATATTAAACTATCCAATTATTCTAGAATATTTACCACATATGATATAATCAATCAAATTAATGAATGAATCAATCTCGAACCCATTCAACTAACCAGTAACAACTTTCTAATTGTCATGATCATCATAAAACATCAACGAATGATCACCACCAAGTGTCCAACCAATTTGGTCTAACCAACTCCACCAATTGCGCCGAAAAAAAATCACAACAAAAATTTCGAAAGTCAACATGAGTGAAGTAAGTATTTGCAATCAATCAATCAAAAGAAGTTAACGTGGGTATGGGATGAATGGTTAGATGTAATGGATCAACTGGATTGAGGTGGGTATTGAGTTTGACTTGGCTCGATTGGTTCATGTGTGCACTGTACATAGAGGTATTAAGGTGTACACTGATATTAGTACAGGAATATTGATCAGAACAGGATCTTGATTGATTCATTCTGAGTGTATTTCGATAGATTAACTGTCCATTGTTTGGTTAGTCGAGTGATCATTTATTGATTTACATTTTATGCTAGCATGACAATATTGATAGAGTTTGCAGAGATTTTGCATTTAGCCAGATCAACAAGGAATATTCATACACCACACCACCATTCATATCCTCATACACCACCATTCATATCCTCAGTATGGAGAGTTATTCATATCCTCAGTATGAGAGCTAACTCTCCATTCAGCCTTTGTTTCATACTAACAACCAGGTCAAACGAACTATCCGTATAACAACAACACAAACCATCCTCAAAGATGTGCCATTAGTTGAAAACTTCCCAATGAGACAATGGTCTGTCCAAATCTCCATGCTCAATCAAGCTGGACAAGAAATCCCAGCTTCGATTCTTGACAAAGTAACGTACTCTCTTCATCCAACCTTCTCCAACCCAATTAGATCTCTTAAACAACAACCATTTAGAGTTGAAGAACAAGGTTGGGGTGAGTTTGATATTCCTATCTCGGTCCATATTTTAGGATTGAGTGGAAAGGCTGGGGAAAGAAAGTTCAATCATGATTTGAATTTCCTTTCGGAAAAGTATATCAATGATCATGTAGTCACAATCCCGGTTAGTTCTAACAAGAACCAGGTGTTGAACAAGTTATTAGGGGAAAGTGGTCCGGTTCCATTTGAAGATGAAGAAAGTAAAAGTAAGGTGGTGGAACAAAGTACTGGGATCAGAAAGGCAAAAAATGGAAGTGCTAGTGCGGTCAAAGGTAATGTCGATTTGGAAAAACTTGCCAATGGCTTGACCAAATTGAATGAAGATGATTTGATTGTCATTGTCCAAATGGTGACTGATAATAAGACTAATGAAATGAATATTAAAAATGATGTTGATAATGGAGAATTCACAATGGATTTGTTCACGTTACCGGAGAGTTTGTTAAGAAGTTTATGGGATTATGTTAGGAGGCATACAGAATGAGCAGACATAAAGCAGACAGTGGTTCAACCTTGTTTAACTATATGCTTCCGATTCAATAAATCTAAAGAATCAGCCAATTGATGGTCCATAGATATTCAATGACGTTACTCCTTGAATACTTTCGCAGTATATACTGTTGTCTTCTGACGGCTCATGCGGAATAATGAGTGTGCTCGATTATTTCTTCTGGTGACTACATTGCAGGTGAACTATGTTTCTAGGAGTTGACATGGAGTTAGCAAGTCAAATATTGTGTATTAATAAATGTAAAAATAGAAAGTTGGACTTGTAGAAAATGAGGATGACTCGGGCGAAGCGCTTACAATTAGGCTTCCGAATTGTATTCCCCAGAATATCTCATTGATCCCCATGCTAAAAATACGCCCGTATGATCAACCCCGAAAATCCCCGATCTGCCCTGCGTACGCATTTATTGCAGATTGTAAAGTCCAGCAGTACTTTATTGGAGCAGAATCATCGTTGATATAGCCACCTGAAAACGAAAGCGCCATAGAGTGAAAGAATACACTGGTTTTCGGAGACAGGGAAATATCATCGATGCAAAGAAATCAATTTCAAGAACAAATCCCTGATTATGAAGCTGCTACCAATATATATCCGCCCAATTATCGAAAGAAACTGCAAAAGTTCCCTATAGTTAACGGGTATCCAAGTACAACCCTTACGGTCTTTCCTTCCCAATATAGTGAACGGGATTATCGAGATGATAAGAAAAAGGACCAATATGCATTGGCACAGCAAGCAGAAGGTCGTGGTATGCCTCTACTTGAGGCCCGTAGTGGTTTGTTCTCTCTGAAGTTCTTTACTATAAGAAAGTTTACTATACCGCCCAAGAGTGAATATGGAGTTGCAAGACAATTCAACAAAAAACAGCATTACGTGGATTATTGTGTGGTATACAAGGTTGGGGTAACTTATACTTTAAAGCTCCCAGATAAGGAAGTAAAGGTTGTTGGTCATCAACATATGCCAATAATTGACTATGAGGTTGATGGAGTGGTTTATAGATGGATTCATCAATACAATTTTATTCTTGGGGGGTATAAATATTTGTTATTGAAACTTGGAAAAGAAAGAGGTATTACATTAATTGATGGAATTGGTGCCAATGTGTTTAGTAGTAAGTCCAAAATGGCTAGGGAAGCTTATTATCAAGATGCCACTGTGATTGGGGAAATTAAGGGTGATATGAAGAAAGGTGGTGTCCAAAGTCATATTTCATTGGAGAGTATAAGAGATGATTTTGATAGTATTCAAAGTGTTGATGATGGAATGATGGTTCATTT
This sequence comes from Kodamaea arcana, assembly GCA_030574295.1. Classification (NCBI taxonomy): domain Eukaryota; kingdom Fungi; phylum Ascomycota; class Pichiomycetes; order Serinales; family Debaryomycetaceae; genus Kodamaea; species Kodamaea arcana. Next base: position 21,219 of record JAJMER010000019.1, read on the forward strand.
GATTGTTGGTTTGATTTTGAAAAGTCGACAGGATATAATTGAGAAGGAGAGGTTGGATTAGGTTACGAAGGGAGTAAACAAGAACATACCAAAGTATACAAAAAAGTTGGATTAGGATACTAATTTACAAAGGGAGTTGACAACATACCACCAAAAGTATACAAAAAGTCACCTTGACAATGTTTCAACTTAGTCTAGGAGCCTGAGCCTACGATCAATTTCTTCAATTACTCCATGAAAAAACAAACTCAAAGTTATGAACGGTCTGGTGAGGTATGAAGAATGATTCTTCATTTTGCATACTTCATCGACTGTCTCTTGGAATGTGTATTTATAAATCAGTTGTAAAATTTACAGAATGGTCACTGCTGTATGCTTGGACTCGGTGTACTACTCTACAAGTCTACTCCTCTACTCTAATTAATACTCATGTAATTACGATCTCACTACTCTTTCGTATCATTTTATACCAATTTCTATTTATCTCTTGAAATGAGACATTATGGATCTCTTTGGGATCCCAATAGTTCTTTAATTTTTTCTGTTAGATAAAAGTCTATGCATAACCATTCTTATGGAAATGGCTGCAAAAAGTTTAAATGGAAGTATTCACCAGCAGTTAAAATAAAATTCAATTATTCAAAAGCAATCATTTTATGAAGTGGACTCAATAAACCTTTTAAAGTCTTGATGTCAAAGCAAAACTCAAGCTTTTATTTAACCCAAACTTAAACCAATGATAACCCCGATTTGGTGTAAAGTCTTAAAAATATTCAGATCCACCTAATTCAGCAAGAAACTAACAAATTTGGCAAGTTGAGTTTTTTGGACTTGTAAAGTTATGGAATTTTGATCTATCTCATCCGTCACGCCCACACCTTTACAGTGCCATCCCAACTGCTAGTAAACGCAGCCTCGCCATCTTTACTAACCTCAACCCTGTTTATCAATCCACCATGTCCAACCCCAATATCTCCAATAATATCACCCTTCAATGTATCCCAAATCAACCCATTTCCCTCTGCATAAGTAGCATAGAATAATCTACCACTTTTAGTAAAGTCTATAGAAATAACTCCAGGACTGTCGAATTGGGCATTTTTGGAATAAACCGAATTGCGACCGGAACCTGGATCTGAACCTCTTGGTCTATTTAATACATATTTGGAGATTTCTCCATCCGATCTCATATCAAACAATCTAACCACACCATCATCACACCCGGTTAAAAAGGAATTTCCGTCGGGGAAGAATTTGACGGTGGCTACATCTGAATTACTTATATAGTGCAGTTGAACTGGCTGCAATTTTCTCGGATCCCAAATCTTGGCAAAACCATCAGAAGAACCTGAAATAAAACAATTTTGGTTAATATCCATGGTTAAGATATCTCCCATATGATCTGAATAATCCAGAATCTTGACTGTTTTAGTAACATCCCAAGATTTCAAACTCATATCACCACTACTTGATAAAACAGTGTGATTATCTAAAAAGCTGCACTCAGAGATATAAGCCGTATGCCCTTTGAATACTGATTGTACTTGACTATCCAACTGACTCTTTACCTTATATATAGTAACCGCATTATCAAGTCCTCCACTTGCAATCAATGCTCCATCGGGGGAAAAACAACATGATAATACATATTGATTATCCAAGGAGATGGCTTGTTTTTTGAACCCGGAAACCGCATCCCAAATGATCATAAACCCATCTTGACTAGCGCTAACGATTTTTTTGGAATCGTATGACCACTTGGCTGAAGTGATCTTGGCTTGGTGACCTCTAAGTGTATTGTAAAGCTTTAATTGACACAGGTTCTTCGGTAGCGCATTGACCCTAGTAGCAATGGTTTGTAATGAAACATTATTGGTTTGACTACGAATATGTTCTATCTCCTTATATAAACTAGTTGCTTTGCTCTTTTGCATGGAAATCTGATAGTCAATCGATTGGCTGGTAATCTGATGTGGAACACGACCAAATCCAAAATTGTCATCATCAAAAGTACCCACAGCACAGTCATACTCGGACTCTTCAGATTTCATCTTACCTCCATGATATTTGCTATACTCTGCCAACTCTATACTCATAGCTGTAGTTAGTGTGGTGATAATTTATACAACACTGAGGTTAGCCCCCTTGGTGAGGTTACACAAAAAAAGAACCACATTTGCAACATTCTTATGTAAGCGGAAAGGTGGTAGGTCTTATGTAAGCGGCATGGTGGCTCTAACCTTATGTAAGCGTTAAAGTGGTTATATGCAGTCCTTTGGATACCAATATCGACTCGACCAAACTGCCAATAGGATATACCTGCGTAGTTCTCTGATTTCAGCTCTTTTAATTCCCTCCACAATAGGGAATCAACAAGTAATGTGTACAATATGGAAGTTACATTCTGTTTCATCCTTAATCTGGCATATCGTATACCACTATATATTAATTATCTATACACCTTAATTCATTAACTGACAGTATCTCATTTTATTGTTGAATTGTGCAGTCTCTACTGCAGTAAATACTTCTTTGCAGCGAATACTTCTTTGCAGCAATACTACCCTGGGTTATGCTATTACTACCCCTGGCGTATTTCATTCTATTGTCTACCCCTGGTGTGTCTGGTGTGTCTACCCCTGACTAACCTTCGGCACCGGGGCTGCTGCTGTTCTCTCAACCCTCCCCTGCCTTGCATTCTTCTTCTCCTCCCTATCCAAATCACCAGTAACCCTGACCAAATACCCTGGAACCGGCAACCCACTTTTCAAGAAAAACATTTTCCAGTTTCTAGCCTTATCCTTCAATTGAACCTGGCTTCGATTTTTAAGAGCCTCTGAGATTTTCCCACCATTCCCAAAGAGTTCTAAAATAACACTCCATTGAGGACCTTTTAGCTCCAAAGCATGTCTCAATGCTTTTTCCTCTTCTCTAGTCCATGGACGTCTATTGAGGGTTTTTGAAGTTGTTGGGTTAATTCTAAGATGTATCTGTTGTTCGATGATTTCACTTGGTAATAAGGCGTTGGTAATATTAGTTATCTCAACTCCAGTTGGATTGGCAGTATTCAATAGAACATCATCTAACTTATACTGATCAAGAGCTTCTTGACTATGAGGAGTTGCAACTTCCCTTGGAGATTTTGTTTTCTTCCCCCAGATTATATAACCCATATTCTTCCCCACGTATTCGAAAAGATCCTTCAAAAACGAAAACCATTCATATTCTTCCCCCAACAACCCCTCATCCTGATGTGATAACAACTTGGTCTTTCTGGACTTACACCTATCGATGAAATCTATTTCAGTTGGAGATAAAGTGCGTGTTCCTCTTCTTAAAAGAAGAATATCTTGCATATTATGTGGAAGAATATCTTCCAAAATTTCTTCCTTTGATCTCTCTCCCGCCTCTATAGCGGAAATATAAGCTTGAGTTTTTAAATCGAGATACAAAATTGCCAATGGTTTAAGTAACTTGCCCACTTTCTCGCCAATGGCGGTATTGACCCCGGATTGTAAGCTGATTGTATTTATACCCATGTTACTGAGGGCATTGTCAACACTAAGATTATTGATTGGGCAAAAGACATCCAAGAACGACTCATTAAGGTAAAAGAACCCAACCTCAATAGTACCAAGGGTTGCAGATAAGAAGGTTGCAAGGTTGACCTTCCTTAGAGTCAGTTCTATGCTTTGTTCTCTATTTCTAAACATCAGAGGAGTTTTATCTCCTTCTTTCCACATCCCAGGTGCCAAATGTTCCACCGTTAAAAATGGGTCTTCCTCGGAGTAAAGTCTCTTTGTGAATTCAAATAAAGACGTCAAGTCTCGGAAGGTAGCACCACCTGGAGTTTCGGGATTTGAGGCAATATCCACGATTTTTTGATACGGACCAATTGCTATGATTCGTAAGAGTTGCGAGGCCAAGTTATCCAATGTAGGTAGGGAATTGATTAGCAATTGGATTCTTGGTGGTAAATAATCATTGGCTATGATTGGCATTGGTAAAGATGCAAGATGAGCAGCCGCAAGAATCGCAAGTGGTGGTAATTGTCTTGAGATGGATTTATAAGCTGCAAGGGCCGTGTTTGTATTAAGTAATTCTGAATTGGCAGGAACATTAAGTCCTGAATGTAAGACGGTGTCACTCTTCTTATTTGATTCGGTTGCGTTTTCCAAAGAGCTCGCTATTGAGTTGAGGAGGTTGTTTTCATCAGCACTACTTATAAGGGTGTTTGAGTTTTCATTCACAACATTATTAGTGAGGGCATTCCCTATTTTATTAAGGGCATCTTCTTCATTGTCCTCTTCATTCGTAAGTGTATTTATGTTATTTGAGAGGGCATTACCAATGTTATTGGAGAGGACATTACCAATGTTATTGGAGAGTGCATCACCCACACTCCTTGTAAGATCATCACCCACACTCCTTGTAAGATCATCACCCACACTCCTTGTAAGAGCATCACCCACACTCCTTGAAATATCATCACCCACGCTCCTTGTAAGAGCATCACCCACACTCCTTGAAAGATCATCATCAACATTCCCTAACCCACGCTCATTAAGATCATTGTCATCCACTGCTTGTTGTAGATATTGAACAGATGAATCTTGCCAATTGAAGTTTTCTTGTAGGTCATCTATTGAATTATTTTCTATGTTATTGGAATCAGATACGGAATTCTCTTCTTTGAATCGAGATCTCTTATTGGTACCTTCATCTGTGATACCTCTCTTTGGATAGTGATCTTGGTCTGTCATGTTGTTGTTAGCGATGGATTGATTTTTGGTGCGAACTTGAATTTGGGGGAACGCGACAAGACAGTGGGGGTGGTGATGTTAAGTAAGATAGGATAGAATAAACAAGTGTGTTGAGAAGATGGGATTGAATTCATATGAAGTGGAATAGGGTTGAATTTAAATGTTGATAAAATAGGGTAGAATCAAAAAAGTGATAAAATAGGATTGATCCACATCAAGTAGAGATCCACACCAAGTATAGGATTGATCCACATCAAGTGTGTTGATTTAAGCAGTGTGGTTGGGTTATTTGAGTGATACAATATGTGGTAAATTGAGAATATTGAGTGTAATTTCTTAATGAATTGCAACTTCTTAAATACACTTCATGAGAACAACTTCTGAGAAGAACTTGTGAGAACAACTTATGAGAACAACTTATGAGAACAACTTCTTAAAATCTTATACAATTCCTAATGAAATTCAATTTATTTCTTAATTCAATTCAATTTAAGTAATTAATGATAAGAAACTTCGTCTGTCTTCCATGAAGACATTAAACCACTCATTGCTTTAATTAAAGATTATTATCATAGGTGGGATGGAGTGAGCGTAGTGAGCTTCATTCTCACTCGTTCCACTATTCATGGAGTGAGCGTAGCGAGCTCTATTACGACTGTAGTATTTGATAGGAGTTGGAGTGAGCGTAGCGAGCTCTACTACAACCGTATTTGATAGGAGTTGGAGTGAGCGTAGCGAGCTCTACTACAGCCGTATTTGATAGGAGTTGGAGTGAGCGTAGCGAGCTCTACTACAACCGTATTTGATGGGAGTTTTATTCATAGAGCTCGCTACGCTCACTCCATTACAATTGAAGTATTTGTTAGGAGCTTTATTCATGGAGCTCGCTCGCTCACTCCATTGCAACGAAGTATTTGTTAGGAGCTTTATTCATGGAGCTCGCTCGCTCACTCCATTGCAACGAAGTATTTGTTAGGAGCTTTATTCATAGAGCTCGCTACGCTCACTCCGGAGCTTTATTCATGGAGCTCGCTCGCTCACTCCGGAGCTTTATTCATGGAGCTCCCTACGCTCACTCCATCCATGCTCCCTTACCATGGCTGCAAAAAATCAACATATACCCACAATAAAGAATGAATTTTAGCCATACTTTCTACAAAACCATCTTTATTTATAAAATTTAAAAGTTATACTGTTTCTCATAAAGTTACATATTTTCAAAAGGTAGCACCTACAATGTTGCCCTCGTAATCAAACTACCTTCATTGTATAATTCCGTCAACAACTCCTTAAAAACCTTGCCTGCAATAGGTCTCTTCACCTTAAAAGTAGGAGTCAAAACATCCCCCTTTGATAAAGGTTCAAAATCCACCCAAATATTATGAACCTTTTCAAACCCTTGAAGACAACCTTGTAAACTTGAATTCATATCATGAATTAGAATTTTTTTATTTTCAGGATCTTTAAAGAATCGAACAATATCACCATTACTTAAACCTTCCTTATGGAATCTTGACTTTAAGTAAGAATTAATAACTGTTGGATCCACTCCAACAATTCCAACCAAATAATTATTAAGAGAATCCCCATAAACAAATATCTGTTGAATAAGTGAGAACCTTGACATATAAGTATTTTCAATCTTCTCTGGAGTAACATATTCACCTTGAGATAATTTGAAGAAGTTTTTAAGACGATCAACAATAAAGACTTTCCCATTATCTATTTTAGCAATATCCCCAGTTCTAAACCAACCATTTTCAAAAACCTTTTCTGTTTCTTGTGGGTTTTTAAAATATTCCTTGAATATTTGAGGACCTCTAATTAACAATTCTCCGGTATTTTGACTGGAATAACAATTCATTTCAGGTACATCTTTTAATCTCATTTCGGTTGTTATTCCAATAGAACCACAAGAACCAGGTTCTTTTTCATATTGTATTGAAGACATCACTCCTCCAAAAGATTCAGTCAATCCATAAGCTTGACAAAGTCCAGCCCCAAGTGCTGCTTTCAAGAATTTGATGGTATCTGGAGCAACAGGAGCACTTCCTGAAATAAAACAAAGCAAGTTTTCCAAACCCAATTTTCTTCTTAAGAGATTGGTGACTCTATTATATAAGATATGGTTGCCTGGTTCGAAGTCCGCACTTCCTTGCAATTCAGTTTTCTTATTGATTGCAGCCAGGAAAATAGACTTGACTAGAGTATTTGGATCATTGATTGTTTTAGCTTTAAGTGCAGCTTCTAATTTGGATAATACTCTTGGAACCAATGTTAAAGCTGTAGGTCTCAATTGTTGAACATCATCCAATAATGAAATAATTGGAACTGAAGGATATCCAATAGCAGCACCCCAAAACAATTCTGCCAAATTACTTAATCTTTCATAAATATGAGCTAATGGAAGATAACAATAAGTTGTAGGATTAAGAGGGACTCGAAACACAGATGAAGAAAATGTCATTCCTGCCAATGCATTTTCATGAGTTAATATGACTCCTTTTGGATTTGCTCCAGTAGTTCCAGATGTAAACATAATTGTATAAACAGTTTCAGGTGTTGGATGTCTTTCCTTGACTGGGAATGTTTCACCTATTTTCTCAACTGATAGGAAATTATAAAGAGAGATTTTCGCAGCCTTTGCGGCTGCAAAAAGTTCATCTTCAAGATCCAATTCATCCATTGAAACAATCACTATAAGTTTTGAAAGTTCATCTGGATGTTTCAATTTAAGATTAATGATTTCACGAATCTTATCACCAGTTGTAACCAAAATTGGAGATTCAGTAATACCTAAAATATATTGAGTTGTTTCTTCACCTAAGGTTGAATATAAGGTGGTTGATTTAATTGAATATGAAACACATGCAAGATCCACAATGGTCCATTCAGGTCGATTTTCAGCCAATATACTTACAATCAAATCATCATCATTTTTAACTTGGTATGGATTGTTTTCTAAAATGAAAAATAGCCCTGCACCAAAATCCAATTGTCTCTTTTCGATGGTTTCATAAGTTTGGAATACATATGGTCCAAACTTCCCATCACCTAAAGGCATTCTTTTTCCTAAACAATTCTTATCTTTATTCTTACTCAAACTATATAAAAGGCAATCTCTTACTGATTTCAAAGAAGGGTGTGGAGTTCCAATCAACTTGTCTCTTGAGTAAGAATTACGATAAATTGGAGAGTACCCATTTTCTTGAGTACCGGGAATTGGTACTGAAGTTGAAAGATCTTTTTCAGGGTATGGTAAATTCAATTCTGGGTACATTAGTTGAGTTGGGTTGAAGTTGAGTTGGAGTTGGATGTTGAAGTGGGAGTTGGATGTTGAAGTTGAACTTGAAGTTGAAGTTGAAGTGGAAGTTGAACTTGAACTTGAATTTAAAGTTGATGTTAGTTCGATATTGAAGCTAAATCAAATAAGTACTACCAACGAAGCAAATGATAATTCTAATGCATGTCAATGTTAAAGCGGTTTATATAGTCATATTTCAATATAGGGTTTCCCCGCATTATTACAGATCTACCTCGCAATCGGCTGGAATGAAGGCCGACCTTTGTGCCGATAGTCGAGGGAATGATTCAAATAAGGTTGAGTTGAGATGGTGTATTAAGTATGGTGGATTACTTGGTTAATATGTAAGGTTCAATGGTTTAGTTCATCGGTTCAGTTCTTCAGTTATTCTCCATGAGTAGATACTTTTAAAATAGAAAACATCCGTAGTAAGAATTTATATTCATCAGGTTTATGAAAGATATGATTTGTTAAGTATTAATCTGGAAGTTGATAGTATGTGTTACTCAGTAGCTGTAACTATTATCTAATTAAACATTTCATTACTTGGCATCCCATACGTCAAATTATACTACTCCAACTTAATACGAAATGTTGAGCCTCCAACCTTAACTCCTTTTTCGGTAAAAGGTTGGTTGCAAATAAAAAGAAACACAAACGTGCTTACTCCGATTTCTGGATGTAGCATCATCGGCCGTAGGTACGAATGTGAGCGAGGGGTAGCTTGAGTTGATTTGTTTTTAAAACCGAGCTGACATATGAGAGGGATTAAAGAGGATTAAAGAGTAAAGTGGGAGATTTCATTTGAATGTTGAAGTTGAAAGGTGTTTGAAGGGGTTTGTTTGTGATATAATTGTCAAGATGATAATGATAATTTAGCACCATTACACTTCATAATGTGATACATAGTGTTATATGCAGTGTTATATACAGTGTTATAGTACACAGTCTTATAGTACGTTTTAAAATGAAATGTTACAACTCATCATAAAATCAAATTAACACACAGTGTCATATCATATACACTCATAGTATCATCATACCCTTCACTTAGTACTACATACCCTTCCCTTAGTATCAAATGGAAGCTGTACAATATGAACACCTTAGTAATCACCATATTTATCCATTCATATAAATCTCAACTTATTCACTTTCCCTTCAATCGGTAGTGTATCTTCCAATGAAGCAAAATGTCCCCCAAAACTCACTTTCCACTATAAACTAAGATGCGCATTTTCTGTTTTCGGACTCGAAGATACGGTCAAGTAAAAGTACTAGATATTTAAGTTAAGTAAGCAATTCAGAATAAATGAAATTCTATTTAACTGATAATTTGCATGAATACAGTTCAGATGGAAGTCAATTACATTTTATACAATTCATCACACCACTCGCTTACACCTATCGAATCAATCGCGGGATATGATCCGCGCATTACCTTTTTTGGACATTTACCGCCAAATCGCGCTGATCCCGCTAAAATCCCTATAAGACCCCGGATCTCTCCAAAAAGCATATTAGATATCATTATGAGTGAAATCTATTTCCCAAACGAACCAACTGAACCATCAGTGAAGACTGAGATTCCTGGACCAAAATCGGTTGCACAAATTGCTAAATTAAATGAAGTATTCGATGCAAGAGCTTCATATTATTCTGTTGATTATACCAAATCAATTGGGAATTATATTGTAGATGCTGATGGTAATACGTTATTAGATGTTTATTCTCAAATTGCATCTATTCCTTTAGGTTATAATAATCCCGTTTTAAGAAGTGCAGCTACATCTGAAGCAATGATCAATGCGATCATTAATAGACCTGCTTCAGGAAACTTCCCTTCAGATAATTATACTGAGATCTTAAAAGATGTTCTCGCGGTTGCTCCTAAACATCAAGATAAAATCTTTCCTGGATTATCAGGAGCAGACGCGAATGAACTTGCTTTTAAAGCCGCATTTTTCTGGTATCAACGTAATAAGAGATCTGGAGATGAATTCACCGCTTTAGAAAATGAATCTGTAATGAATAATCAAGCCCCAGGATCCCCAGATTTAGCAATCTTATCTTTTGAAAAAGCTTTCCATGGTAGATTATTTGCATCTGGATCAACCACTCGTAGTAAACCAATTCATAAATTGGATTTACCAAGTTTCAAATGGCCTAAAGCTCAATTCCCAAGTTATAAATATCCATTAGATTCAAATATTGAATTTAACAATTCCGAAGATGAAAGAACTTTGAAACTTGTTGAAGAGATTTTCAAAACTTGGGCTTCTCCAATTGCTGCGATTCTTGTTGAACCAATTCAATCTGAAGGTGGTGATAACCATGGATCTACCAAATTCTTCCAAGGTCTTAGAGATATTACAATTAAATATGGTGCACTTTTAATCATTGATGAAGTTCAAACTGGTCTTGGAGCTACTGGGATTTTATGGGCTCATGAAAGATTCGAATTATCACCTCCTGCAGATATTGTAACATTTTCCAAAAAGTTCCAATCTGCTGGATACTTTTTCCATGATGCTAAGATTGTTCCAAATTTTGCATACCGTCAATTTAATACTTGGTGTGGTGACCCAGCAAGATTGATTTTATCTGGAGCAATTGGTAAAGAGGTTCTTAAACATAATTTATCTGAATCAACAGGTAAAGTGGGTGATTATTTGTTTGGAAAATTAGAACAACTTCAAAAAGAATATCCATCATTAATTCAAGATTTAAGAGGGAAAAATAGAGGTACTTTTATTGCATGGTCTGTTGAATCTTCAAAGGTTAGAGATACATTCTTGAGTGATATGAAGAAAGCTGGTGTAAATATTGGTGGGTGTGCTGAAAGGTCAATTAGATTGAGACCTACTTTGGTTTTTGAAGAAAAACATGCTGATATGTTTGTGAAGATTTTACTGCAGGTACTTTCAGAAACAAGTTAAAGTATTTATTCTATATTTAACTAAATCTTGGGTATGATGTCACAAGTAGATGTTTTAGATTATTTTTTATCTAAAGAAGCCTTTTGAAGCGGTCTTAGATTTGCAGGCCTAAAAATGGCCTCGGTGATTTGCAGTCCTATGCGGTCTTAGAGATGGATTCAAAATACTAAATATAGATCTTGAGAAATCCACTGTAACGGAGATGAAATCCATAATGAGTTCCCAATGAGCTCCCAATGAGTAAATGAGTTCATAAAAATATAAGTCAACTTTATTAGTGTAAAGCCCAAAGCCAGCATATGAAAAGTAACCTTCTACATCTTAGGGATATCCTATAACCAGCCATCAGTGATCAATGGATATTCAATCAAAAAATACAACGTAAAAGTTGCAGATCTACGTCATTGTTAAGCCAGTAATTTAAGCAAGTTTGCACAAGAATGCACTTAATTTGAACGTAATTAATTTTGCATATTCTATGGAATGTCTAACCTAGAGCAATAGATCAACATAATGATGTAATTTTTAAGTTTAGTATACAATTGGAGCCATTGTTTATATATGAGAACATTAAGACGCCACATTAGCATTCCTTAGAAAGTATTCATTCGAATTCCTTGGAAAGTATTCATTATTCACATAGTCATATAATCACTCTCTCGTAAATATGGTACCTTTTTTATTGTTCTAGAACCTTTACTCCACATCTCAAGAACGCAAAGATTCCATCCCTTCTTCATTCAATATAGATGCATTGTATCCCAATTCGTAAAGCACTTTCTACCACAAAGAACATTACTCCACAGTCCACAATTCAGAAGGAACTTTATTGTTTATCCGGTAACGGTTCATTATGATATCATCATAACCGTATTAGACGGCCCATTACCAACTCATGCAATAGACCGCCTAGGTTACAAAAATGTTATACTTCAAACGTTGTTCCACGGAATTGCGTTTTACAAGTCATGGGTGTGGTAACAAGCTTAGTAGGTTATTCTGTAGTCAAATTCAGGTAAGCCACAGTCATTCTCTCATTCTACCTCTAAACAATGCACCAGCAATAAATATTCCCATACACATTACACGTCAGGGTAGCTATGCCCTTGCGTAACTCCGTTGTGGAATTAATTAAGCCTTTTTGGTCCTGAAGCGGCTGGCTGGTGCTCGGTGTACGCAGGAAAATAGGAATGAAATTTGCGGCAAGAAAAATTTCAGACGTACCACTGTCACCAAAGTGGTAGTTGTGGAACATTCCAAGACATAATTTGCATTGTGGTATAAAATTCTGTTGCCTGTTTCTGTATGATGAGGGCGTTCCGTGACCTTGGTTTGAGCCTGTGCATTAATCCTTGTCAATATGCATGAATACCATGACTGTTATGCCTTATACCATGTCTGTTATGCATAATACCTTTCTTTTCTGCATAATACCTTGCATACCTTGCCTTTCTACCTTGCCTTTTCTGTTTCTGCATTCCTGATAATCCCTTATATTTTTGTGATACCATGGTAAGAATAGAAGGTAAGCTTGTGTAGTTTCTCGTTCCTAAAGAAGTTCTCTAAAGTATAAAAGAAAGACCAAAGTACCAATCTATTTGTTCTTTACAAAAAACACAACTTATTATGTTCTTTAAATCATTCGCTTTATCTACTTTGGTTACTTTAATTCTTGCTGACCAGACTTTCACCTTGGCTGCTGTCGGTGATGGTGTTAATTCTCCAATCAGTGCTGGTCTGGGATTAACCGCTCTTCGTGTTGGTGGTGAAGCCGCCACCTTCTTATTGGAAGAACCATCTGGATATTTATCTGTTCCTGGTTCCGGTTACGTTCGTTTGCAACCAGATGGAATTACTTTTGTTGAGTCTAAGGGCTCTGCTTCCGGTGCATTCGGTCATGTCGATGGAAAATTAAGAGCCAATGTTAACTCAGATTTCTCTGTCGAAGATGGAATTCTTTACTATGGAAGAAGAGGTACTCTTGTTGATTTAGTTATCAATGGTGAGGTTATTGCCACTCAATCATCTGAAACTGTCAGTGAAACTGCCACTGAATCTGCCACTGAATCAGAAACTGCCACTTCTGAAGCTGAAACAACCGCTACTAGTGAAGAGCACCCAGCCGTTTCAACCCCTGAAGGTTCACAAGTCCAACCAATTATCACAGTAACAACTTCTAGTAATGCTACCCATACTGCTCCACCAACTTTCCCAATTTCCACTGGTGCAACTATCTTCACTGAAACATTTGTTGAAAATGCTGGTGCTAAGGAAGCTTATGGTGTTGGTGCCATGGTTCTTGCTGGACTTGCCTTCTTTGCTTAAATTTGATAAAATGCTGGAATTGACATTCTTGTGAATTTGCAAATTGATTTTGCTATCATTGTTATCAATAAAAGATTCTTTATAAGGGTTTAATAGAAAATTGTTTCAATATAATTTGTAGGTCCTCTGTGACATCTTGTGAGGTTGAATTTTGTAATTCCTCTCTATCCATCGTAAGGGTTTCCCTCTCTATCAAAGGTCGAATTTTGTAAGGGTTTAATTCCTCCTTAGGGAATACCCCGGAACAAGCAAACAATTAAATCCGCTTTAGTCAATAAACCTTAACATGGTGTTTTGCACCCAAAAAAGATTGTATACAAGAGGTAGTTTGAATGAACCCAATTCTATCTTAACTTCATTCTTATTGCACACTTGCTCATCTATACCACTAGACATTATCAATACCTGTAGTACAAACTCTATACCTATAGTACATTCTTTATACCACTAGGCATTCTCTGTACCACCAAACCATTCTCAATTCTCCCCCTCCTCGGATTAATTCCCGCCTTATTTTCAAACTTTCCCCACTTTCAAAGACCCCCACTTTATTTGACTTCTTCCTTTCTTTGTTAATTTCTTCCATAAGACCCCTTGTTGAAACGTCGGTGCCCCCACACCCATTGGTGAAATTTGGGAGTACCGAGGATATTTATTGGTTTTAAGTTTCCATTCTCGGTAGAAATTTCTTAGTACGTTTCTATGGTCGTTTCGATGGTGGTACTTTTTTATGGTAGTAAGTTTTTATAGTATTCTATGGTAGTACTTTTTTATGGTATTCTATGGTGTAAGTTTTTGTAGTTTTCTGGTATTGTCTACATTCAACATTTTAGTCTTTATAATCTTCAACAGTGTAAACAAAAAATTCATGCACTGCATGCGTTGAATAATTTGCACCCAAAAGTTTACAAAATATACTTTGGATTCATATCACTACTATTTGATTTTTCATAGTTTATTTGAGTAGGATAGTTTCACTCTTTTTGACTGCTACGCGGCCATTCACCAGTTCAGTGAAGTGTACTTGTTAGTGTGACGCATTTACGCATATATGAGGTATTATTTACTGTATAGTAATTCTATTCATTTATTGTGTAGTAAATCTTTATTATTGTATGGTAATACATTGTATAGTGAATCCTATATATCATACTCTACTAGTGTATGCTACAATTGTAGAAAAACTCTCAATATTAAGGAATTGTTATCTTTCAAGCAGTTCTCATTTTGTTGGTGCTTTTGTTGGTACTTTTTTTGGAGGCTTGCAATTTACCTCTGAAAGCCAACTCCTGTGAAAGCCATGAAAGCCATTTTTATAAGCCATTTTTGTAAGCCATTTTCCTTGAATGCTGTCCATTTTTGGTATAATTATCCGTTGTAATTGATATAATCAAAATTTCACTTCGGATGGTGCCTTACGCACAATCAGCCGTAGACTCTGGAACCAATGGCAATTGGAATAGATGTTCTTATTCTCATTAGAGTGGCTAAATGGGGCTTAGTTACAGGTTTTATGTGGTACATAACTTAAATCGGACTAGCACGTTGAGTGGTGAGGTGATGAGAAAGTAGATTTGATTATACAATTGAATAAGTTACTTATACAAGCTTGATACTGTGTGATTCAATTGGAAGCTTGATGTGATTCAATTGGATACTTGATACTGAATAATACAATTACAAGCTTGATACTGAATAATTCAATTACAAGCTTGATACTAATTATGATACAAATCAATAAGATACTGTATATTGACACACATCAATTGTACTGTATATTAAAATGATGGATAGATTGATTCTAAGCTTTATACAGTTTATACATTGATACCATTGGTTCTACTTAATTATGTCACCTAGATTATTGACACATTGATTAAATTCTAACATTCCACCTTCTACTCAAACACCTTCACTCAACCCCTTTCACCATCTACTCGTACGGCAAGACCCGAAAAGCTTGACATATTAAGGTTCATAATTTCACAACCTCGGCGATGCTTAGATTCGATCAGTCTTGATCATAACTCACTAACTAATACATTCCGCAGAGGGGAAATTGGATACATTATATACAGTTTCTGTTAGACTTCGTAAAGACATCCTTTGTTATCGCGCACCCCACTCATCAATATAAAAGGTTGTATTCTCCCTACTTCTTTGTTTGGTTAAAGTTCCAAGATTTTGGATACTGAAGTCGGATTTATCGAAAGTTTATTCTTAAGTCTAAAGTGAGAGGAATTGTAAAGATAGAAATAGAGGATAAAGAGGAAATAGGAATATAAAGAGACTTATAAGGAAATAGGAATATAAAGAGACTTATAAGGAATAGGAATATAAAGAGACTTATAAGGAATAGGAATATAAAGAGACTTATAAAATAGGAATATAAAGAGGACTTATAAAGAGGAAATAGGAATATAAAGAGGACTTATAAAATAGGAATATAAAGAGGACTTATAAAATAGGAATATAAAGAGGAAATTCTAGAGGAAATAATCAATTATGACATCCATAATATTAATTGCAATTGGTGCAATTATATTTCTAAAGCTTTATTCCAAATTAAGGCTATACTTGATAGCTAAGAAATTCAATTGTAAACCAGCTACTAATACAATTGATGATGGATTACTTGGATTCAGAATAGCTTATGAATTATCTGGAGCATGTAAGGTTGGAAGACAATTACCACTTTTACAAAACCGGTTACTTCAAAAAGGTCCTACTTATAAATTCATGCTTGCAGGACTTACTGTTGTTCATACGTGTGATCCAGAGAATATTAAGGCAATTCTTGCAACCAATTTTAATGATTTTGGTGTGGGACTTAGAAATAAGCAATTCAAACCTTTCCTTGGTGAAGGTATTTTTACACTTGATAAAGAAAAGTGGAAGCATTCAAGACAATTGTTAAGACCTCAATTCTTAAAAGAAAGATATAGTCATATGGAACATTTGGAAACTCATTTGCAACATTTAGTCAAACATGTTAAATCTCATAAAGGTAAAACTTTTGAATTTCAAGAATTGATCATGAGATTCACTTTGGATTATCTGACTGAATTTTTATTTGGTCAATCGGTAGAATCTTTAAATGATGGTAAAATTGATTATGATATAATTAATATTTCCGATGAATCCAATGAAACTGAAGCTCAAGATTATGAAAATAAAATCTCAGATAATCTCCTTAAAAGTAATTTCATTAAAGCTTTTGATTTTTGTCAAAAATATACTCTTCTAAGAGTATTAAGATCCAAATTTTATTACACCTTGAACTCAATTGAATATCAAGAAGCTAGTTTACAAGTCAAACAATTTGCTGAGAATTATGTCAAAAAGGCTTTAGCTTTAACCTCTGAAGATTTGGAAAAGTATTCCGAAGATGAGTACACTTTCTTATATGAATTGGTTAAGAAAACAAAAGATCCAATTGTAATTAGAGATCAACTTTTAAATATCCTCATTGCAGGTAGAGATACTACTGCAGGTGTATTATCTTTTGCAATTCTTGAAATGTGCAGAGATCCAAAAGTGGTTGCAAAGCTTAAGGAAGAAGTTGGCAGTATGTTCGGGTTGGGAGTGGATACAGACTTGAAATTAATCACTTTTGAAGCACTCAAAAAATGTGCCTACTTGAATGCTTTCATAAATGAATTGTTAAGATTGTATCCAGTAGTACCTAATAATGCAAGAGTTGCAGTTGCAGATACTTTCCTTCCAAGAGGTGGAGGTCCAGAAGGTAAGGATCCAATCTTTGTTCAAAAGGGAAATAACGTAATGTACACCGTATATGCTATGCATAGAGATGAGAAGCTTTATGGTCCAGATGCAAATTTGTTCCGCCCAGAAAGATGGTTGGAACCTGACTTTGGTACTCATGCTTGGTCTTATTTACCATTTAATGGAGGTCCAAGAATTTGTTTGGGTCAACAGTTTGCCTTGACGGAAATTACCTATGTTATTTCAAGACTTGTTCAAATCTTTGATAACTTTAGTGGGGATATTCCTGATGTGGTTTGTAATTCCTTCTTGACGATTAGTGTTAGGGGGGGTGTGAATGTGGAAATATCGTGAGTAAGTTGTGTGAGAGGTTAATTAGTTATATTTAACTTTTAAGGAAAGTTCAACATAACTCGGTATTTCAACTTACAGACCTTCAATTGGTGAATTAGCTTAATACACTTTCGTGAATTAGCCTATAAATACAAAATTTGGTGGATTAGCTTATTATAATATAAACCTTGGAATTCTTTCCTTCTCAATTTGATTGTATAAAACTTTACTTCTTTAAATGGTATTATTACTGCTTTTTCATTTGAATGATATGTTCTTTTAATAAGTGAGCTATATTTACTTTTAATGTATTACCAGCTCGCTATCGCTCGCTAAATGCTATTTTCCATTTGATAGATTCGCACTACGCTATTCACTCACAGTATCAAACACATCTAAAGTCATGATAAGTAAGCTCATATTAACTATAGTCAAAGCTAAAAGGCCCTTCTCAAATTGCCATTCTTTGAAACTTCCTAAGAATTGGAATTTCCTTCCAACTTATTGTTTCCCAATAAGTAGAAATGTGCTATACAGAGATATCTCATTATTGTAAAATCTCCCATATTCTGCTATACAAGGGTATATAATGATTTCAATATCCATTCATTCTCCTTCACCGATATGATGAACATTAAACGTAATAGATTCCCAATTTCAAACAAAAAGATCTTTGATAGTGGGAAATCCCAAAGAAGTTACAAGAGAGATAAAGATACCGAGCCCTTACTTAAATTCAAGTATTCGTTATTCAATTTCATGACCATTTACAAAGGTAACAAATTGTTTTGTACTGTCAAGCAAAAGAATTCGAAATACATCACTGAATTTATTCTTTGGTTTGAAGACTTACCTACCATTATTCTTTTCAAGCATCATCACCTGCCTATTTTCGATTATACTATTGCAGGAAAAATTTATCGTTGGGTTAATGATGAAAAGTTGATGAAAGATAGGTACCTGTATACATTATACGAAAAAGAATCCAATATGTTGTGTGACAGTTGGAACGTTAAAGATAATTTACCATTTAAAGGTACAACCCTCGATGAAGTTAAACATTTAACTACCGATGGCACCTATATTGGTGATTTTGATGAGGTTTTTGGTCAACAAAGTCAACTTCACTTGAACGTTGTTCGAGGTGAGGAATTTAGTGATACGATTTTGAGACACTTGTGTGTTATTCTGGTTATGAAGAGATGGCATAAAGGTGAATCTCGTCATAGTGTTTAGATGGCAAATTTTATGGGTGCTTTTGGGTGCAAGTTTATTAAATGATGTGTGCTTTTGGGTGCAAATTTTCTTAATTAATTGTGCTTTTGGCTGCAAATTTTCTTCATGCTTTGGCTGCAAATTTTCTTAATAAATTGTGCCTTGGCTGCAAAATACGTCCAACTTTTGTTCGTTTAGGAATTAATTTATCAAAATAAAACAAGTATAGTGGAAGGCGTAGAATCTGGAAAGTAGAGAGATGCCCAAAAAATAAGTGACTGGAAAGTGGAGACAAATGTTGATCTTGGCATATCAGGATAATTGGTACCTCGTCATAATTCAAAGCATTTCTTTATTTGAGTGAGGGTGAGAGGGATACACTTGAATTATAAGTTTGTATAAGTCAGGCAAAAATACACCTCTTACGAGGTTTGTTTTGCAGCCATTTGCATTACCATTTGCTTTCGCAGCCGTTTCGCAGCCATTTACTTGCATTTTTGCAGCAACTTATTTTTTGCAGCACCTTAATTTTTTCAGTCATTGTCACTCAGTGAATTAATTTTTAGATATGAAGGAAGATTACTTAGGCAACTGTCCGTATTCGGTTCTCAAATAAGACAACTAATAACAAATATCGTAATAATCATATAAATGCAGCTAACATTCTTCCTTGTCTATCATGTCCAGATTACCGTGAACCTTTTCATCCTCAGGTTAAACCAAATATATGCCCAAAATTAAGCTTTGGTACATTTCATCTTCCCCATAAACTCTCCTTATTTCACACACTAGCGCGGGTAGTTTGTGGAGCGCGCGGTAGCCTGGCCCTTGAAGGCCAGCATTTACGGCACTTCGTGCATTTAAGGCACTTCGTGCATTTGTTGACTCTTAATCTGTTGACCAATCAAATCAAAGGATCCAGATCGCATTACACTACCAGCCTGAGTATACCCCACAATACGGGACTCACCAACGCTCTACCGCACTTCAGAGGCTCCATGACTCTTAAAGAATACATCAAGAAGGATTCAAATTCGCTGATTATAGCTGGAGGAGTTGCCGGGGCAGTTTCTCGAACGGTGGTGCTGCCATTCGAACGGGCCAAAATTCTACTTCAACTCCAAGGAACTGGCAATGCTGCTTACAACGGGATGTTCCGGACGATTGGTAAAATGTACCTTGAAGAAGGGTGGCGTGGGTTATTTCGGGGGAACCTTCTAAATTGTATCAGGATAGTGCCGTACTCTGCCGTACAATACTCCGTGTTTGAGAAGTGTAAGAAATTACTAGCTCGGAACGGCGAATTGAATGCTGCAGAAAGGCTCTTGGCGGGTTCAATCGGTGGAGTGAGTAGTGTATTGGTGACGTACCCTTTAGATCTAATTAGAGCCAGAATTACCGTGCAAACTGCATCTTTAGCTAGGCTATCGAAGGGAAAATTGGTGAAACCACCAAGTGTTATAGGAGCCTTTCGAGAGGTGATTACAAATGAAGGTGGTTTCAGAGCTCTATATAAGGGCTTATTGCCAACAACACTAGGTGTAGCACCATATGTGGCTATTAACTTTACCCTTTATGAAAAATTACGAGACTATATGGATGCTTCTGGCGACTATAAGAACCCAATGTGGAAATTGAGTGCTGGAGCAGCATCTTCATTTGTTGGTGGAGTGCTTATTTATCCACTTGACTTGTTAAGAAAGAGATATCAAGTTGCAAGTATGGCTGGTGGTGAGTTGGGATTTAAGTATGATGGAGTAGGCAAAGCATTAGTTGAGATATTTAGAAATGAGGGTCTTACTGGTGCTTATAAGGGATTGACTGCCAATTTGTATAAGATTGTACCTAGTATGGCTGTTAGTTGGTTTTGTTATGATGGGTTGAGGGGGGTGATACAGAGGTGGTGAGAGCCTCCAGAGTGGGGAGATATACCCGGACATCAACTGGATGTTCTAGGATAGCCCGTCTAACCTAGAACATAGTTACATTTTGAAAGTCATGGCACTTGCTCCTCATAGGATATGCTTTTATCTTACTACCCATCCCCACCAAAGATTGGCAAGCTACAAATATAAAAGTAATCTGAGACACTTTGATGAAACTTGCCTCGAAGTCAATCTTAAGCGGCTTTAAAATTAAGCCTGAAGATATGGAAGAAATTAATTTATAAAAAAAACCGATTTACCTTACTGGGGCAACTGTTCCAGTTAAGTTCCCTAAGGAACTCCAAAAAGTTTAATAGAATATCTAATTAGATAATAGATTTTTTTGAAAAGTAGAGAGAATATTGAGTTTTATTGGTTTGGAGTGAAAAAGTATATGCCTTTCAATGGAATCTATAATAAAATATATAACTAAAATGTAATTGCTTGTCCCCATCAGTATGTACTTCGTTACTGGAGCGATGGGGAGGATCTTAAAAATACAGGGCAAATTTACTGTGGTAATTAGAATTAGTGAGAAATTTAGTGAGGTTTTAAAGGTTTTAACGAATAATATTACTGAGGGTCTCACTAATTTTCAATGGGGTCTCCTTAATTTTCAACGGAGCCTCACTAATTTTAAGGACCCTCACTAATTCTCAATGTGTCTCACTTGTAACCTCACTTTAAAGGAACTATTTCCTCTTCCATTCTGAATAAATCTCTATTTCAATCTATCAACCATACCCAATACGACAATCCTCATCCTATCCTTAAACCACCACGTTGAACCCCACAATTCAAATTCCTTAAACACTCCCGCATCTTTTATGGCCTGATCATCAACCAACCAGAACGCGAACAAAACTTTTTTTCATATTAACATACCCTTCTAAACATGAGAGCCACTAGAATCTTGTTAAACGCTGCCAAAAAGAACGCTCCACCAAAGGTCCCGGTACCTGTTGAGATGTATCCATTGTTTTTAGCTGTTGCAGTTGCAATTGGATCTGGTACATTCTTCACTTATAGACACTTCAAACATGGTAAAGAATTGAGGTTATGGAAGCATGCCGATTTGTCCATCTTAGATGATGTCTTAAATGCTGCTGAAAAGGGTGACAAGTAGGTGTAAATGAGGGTACAGTGTAAAATTGTGCAAGACCTTATTAAGTGTACCAAAGATAGTAACAGTAATATACGAATGCATTGATTATTGTAGAATTCCAGGGGGGAAGAGTGGTATTGATGAATAGTGGCTGGATTTGTAGTGTAGTAGAAGCAGTTTCTTGGTGATGGTAGGAAGGTGATGGTATGAGTTGTGGTGATGAGAGTCGCAGGGGTAAGAGTCGTGGTGATTGCATACAGAGTCGTCTTGATGTCAGCAATAATCTCTGTACACAGGTAGATCGTTAATATCCCAGTATGAATTGCTAATTTCGAAGTCCAGTGAGATTTAAAGTGCAGGTGTTATAGGTTGCTTGAAACAGCAAATGTAACTCAAGTTAGTTGCAACTTAAGTTACTTTACAGGGTATACGTTAAAGTGCAAAATAATGATTCAACCCTCTGAATAATGTCCAGATCTTAATGAAAATTTAAAGTAGGGTATGGATTATATAAGTGGATATTAGTCTATATTATTACAATTTTACTATATACAGCGAATAATGTAGTCTTTATAATCGGATAGTGAGGGTACATTCACGCAATTGGCTTTCGTAGATTCACTTACTCTTAACCATCGGCTTCTGAATGATAAGTCTTTGGATAATCATAATAAACCCGTCCACTTCACAACTGTACACAGGCACCCTTTACTCTTCCATTCAGTTGCAAATTAAGCAATGAGTCAGTCAAATTAGGAGTCAGTCAAATTAAGCAATGAGTAAGTCAAGTGCAATGTTACTCAGTCAGATGCAATGTCACTCAGTCAATGTCACTCAGTCAACTTAACCAATGTTAGTCAGTCAAATCAAACAATGTTCGTCCAATATTCACTAACATCCCCTGTCCCATCCAAAATATCAACACATTTCTTAAACCCCTTAACGTAATCCTCTGGGAATTCAACCACATTTTCACCAGCAATATAAGTCAACTTTGAATCTATCAATTTATACTTTTTAGACAAATCATTTGATATACTAAACAATTCTGTTGGATCAGTTACCAATCTAAAAAGATTACGTGAGTCATACTCCCCTTCTTCATCTTCAAAAGTCTCTACATCTTCTGCTCCAATTTCAATTGCAAAATCCATTACATCATCCAAAGTATCAGTACTTTCGAATATAATCTCGCCTTTCTTCTGAAACATATAAAGACATGGACTCAACAGAGCATGGAACTCCTTAAGAGCCGATTTGACTATCGAAACCGTTCTGGCCTTATTATCAGTTGAAGCATTCACAATGAAGGCAACTCCACCAGGACCCATGAATTCGTATTGGACATCATGGATCACCGGTCCATCACTAGCGATTTCTCCAGATCCACGTTTCATGGCCAGCTCAATGATTTTCTTAGTAACATTCAACTTCTTAGCCTTTTCAACAAGTGCTTCTAATTGAGCATTGGCATCGGTCCCACCTAACCTAACACTGATTTCAATCTTATTGGCAATCATGGTAGCTTCCTTCGACCTTTTGGCATCGTTTTTGGCTTTATCATGACGGATATTGGCCCATTTGGAATGTCCAGCGTTGGAAACTCCAGATGTATGAAATGATAACCTTGGTAAAAAGTTACCTTTTAGTATGCGAGGGGTTGCATTTGGAAGGTGTTTGAACATGGTGGAGTTGGCAGCTTTTTTTCACCCATTTTGCGTGTATGAGAATGAGGGTATACAATATGGGTATACAATATGGGTATACAATACGGGTAGAGAGGGAATTATATAGATGAATATGATTACAAAAGTAATAGATACATCGTTGATAAAGTTTGTTTGGTCAAAGAATCTTCACATTTATTTTGGTACCTCGGAATTTATACTTTGGGTACCTCGTAATTTGTTATAGATTTGTACTTTTGGTGCCTCGGAAATCGTTCACTGTAGACTGTGGTACCTCGTAATTCAAGTAATACACACTTTGGTACCTCGGAAAATGTAGACGTTGATATCTCGTAATTAAGTGCTCATACTACCACCGCTTCAGCGCCTCAGAAGGGATATTTTTCACTTCGTACCGTCTAAATTTCTATACCACACGAGAGAATGTTGTACTGTTGCTGAATCTTGAGCGTACAATCTTGAGCGTAGCGAGAGATTGTACTGAACTGAATCTTGAGCGTGCAATCTCTCGTACGTTCAAGATTGTACTTCTTATCGACCGTACCAGAGTTGTTAAGAGGTTTTATTAAGTCATCATATCAAGTGGTTTTATAAGTGGTTTACCAAGATTCTGATGTAGTATTGACTCATCCTCACTAATATACTCACAAATCCTCCCTAACATCCTCACAGTATCTGGATTTCTCCTCGCTAAATCTAGCACGAGGTTTCTCCTCACTAAATCTAGCACGAGGTTTCTCCTCACTAAATCTATCAAAAGGTTTCTCCTCACTAAATCTACCACGAGTTTTCTCCTCACTAAATCTTCCGCGTTGCTGCCCGCACTCACCTGCTCGCTTCGCTCACAGCTTATATGCAGTACCCCAACATCCCCTTATAAGGGACTCGATTAAAACCACCAAAAACCTCTCAAAACACTCTCAAATCAATCATCCTACTTTATTTAAGCTATTAAACTAGACTCAACACTTTTCCAAATTCTCTTCCCAAGTTGCAATTCAACTTTGCCTCGTTGGCACTGTGCCTTATCTTCATCACGTGACCCAGCGTATATTCAACCCGCACAATCAATCTAAGTATCGACATCATGAGCCAAGCTAAGAGAAGTCTTATTGCTACGATTGCAGACGAAGACTCGGTCACTGGGTTACTTCTTGCTGGGGTAGGACAAGTTTCCAATGAGCCAGGCAAAGAAACCAACTTTTTGACCGTCATACCTGGAAAGACCACAGTAGACCAAATAGAGGATGCCTTTGAAGCCTTCACATCAGGTAGAGATGATATTGCCATTTTATTAATCAATCAACATTTGGCTGATATGATAAGGTCTAGAGTTGATGGTTATACCAATGCTTTCCCGGCCATATTGGAGATTCCAAGTAAGGATCATCCATATGACCCTGAAAAGGATAGTATATTGAAGAGGGTAAGGAGGTTATTTGGGGATTCTTAGGGAGTGAAATTTAAGAGTTAGTGATGGTTATAACAGGTAAAGTTGGTTGTTGTTCCTTATAACATCAGTCCAGATAGGCCTTATAAGTCCAGGTAGTGCCTTACATTAGTCGGTAGTCGTTATGCCTTATATCATCATCTATGGGGGTATCCAATCGTTATGGGTTTGATTAAACTCTTTGGGTGACCAATTGCCTCTAAGTTGTAACATCTTGAACTAAGCATACCACGCCATTGAACCCACTACGTGCCAATGTTACAGCATTCAAACAGACTGTCTACAGAGAGCGAGTTGGTCGGGGAATACGTAGTTAAGAATAAAAATTGAAGATATAGGAATGTAGTACTTTTGAAATGATACTTTTACCAATTTTTGAATTCTTACAAGCTCTCAAATCTTCTGTATATTCTATACACAGTTTCACCATATAACTTTTTTGTTGAAACTTAGGCATCTATACGTCAGGGAGCGTAGCGACCTGAATGAGGGAGCGTAGGGAGCGTACAACCTCAGGGAGAGCAGCGACCTGAGTGAGGGAGCGTAGGGAGCGTAGCGACCTGAATTCTCCACCTGATTGAGGAAGTGTAGCGAACTGTGAGAGCAAAGCGAGTACTGCCTACAACTACCAATTCGAACTGTACGAGTGAGCTATTCCCACAACTACCATGAGCTATGCCTACAACTACCAATTCAAACTGTACCACCTAAAACCTCCCATGACCATTGCACTCTTCGCTCGCCCTACAACCTCCAATTTCCTCGGTCACTACCTCCAATTTGCTCAGTCACCACCTCCAATTTTCTCGGTCACACCTCCAATTTGCTCCCTCGCTCGGCTACAACCTCCAATTCAAACAGCACTCGCTTCGCTCGTACTGCCTTGTTCATTTAATCTTCATATCACCTACGACCTTTCTTCTTCTGTTGCTTCTTCTTTTTGGAAGTGCCAGTGGATTTATTCAAATCTGCCCCTTCTTCCTCTTCTATCACCGGTTCCGACAAATCACCATCTAGTTCATTAATATCCACCTCCTCAATTTCTTCTTCGGTTGGTGCTTCAGTTGGTGCTGATACTTCTTCAACAACCTCTTGAGTTAGTTCTCCACCCAAGTCACCAGATTCGGCTTGTTCAATTCTATCGGGGGCAACATCAGCAATAGTTTCAGATTTCTCTAAATCATCTTCCACTTCTTCAACGTGGGTCTCTACCAATTGGGCCTCTGCTTCTTCCACTTGGGTCTCTTCTTCCACCTGGGTCACTTCTTCCACCTGGGTCTCTTCCACCTGGGCCACATGTGGTGTATGAACCGGCTCGATAATTTCTGGAATAGCCGTCTTTACTTCTTTAGTTTCTGGAATAACCGTCACTTCTGGAATTGCGCTTGAAGTTTCATCAACAGGAGTAGCTTCAACCACAACCTCAGGAGATTCCACCAGCTCAGGAGATTGCACCACCTCAGAAGCGGCCACCACCTCGGAAGCGGCCACCACCTCAGAAGATTCCACACCCTCAGTACCTTCCACCACCTCAGATTCTTCTGGCTCCACTTCTGTCTCTAATTTCGTCTCTATAGGCACCACAGTGGCCAAAGGTACTGCTACGGAATCTGCAGAAGTTGGCTTAGGCAATGCAGGCAATGAGGATTCAACCGTTTTAGCAGAGTCAGACTGTTTAACTTCTTCATTTGCATGGCCCGTGCCTGTTCCCCAGTAATTCTTCCCAAATATATCAGGCAAAACACACTCCTTAACGTAGAAATCTCTCACCCCAACAATTCTCCTCTCTCTCTCACAAGCCTTTATCCATTCGGGTCTCACTATAGGAATATTTATATCACTAGCCTTTATGAATTCCGGATTCGTAGCAACCTCCCTAGTACATAAATAATGGGTGGTATCAACACCCACCTTATCCTGAGCTTTTTTGGCTCCCATATTTTGCAACGCACGTTCGATATCCGATCTTTTGAATGCATCATTTGGCAGGAAGTCTCCCAAACAAACGGTTATCCCACTTAAATCGGTCATTTTATGAGTGATCACTTCTACGACATCGGAAGAATATACCCCAGCGGTTGTATCCAAACGCAATTGAAATTGGAATGGCTTATCAATTGGTAATCCGGAAAGTTTGCTTGTTCTATTAGTCAAAGGTTGAGGTATAACACCCAATTTCTTCCCATCTTTGAAGAGAATCAAGTTTTTAATACTAGCCGTACCTAATTCCAATGGGTCCCATTCAAGCACACACAGTGTCTGGGTGACGTTTTTGATCTTCAATTGAGGTGGCGAAGGTAAGTTCCTACCAAAGGCATTCAAGATTTCATCCTGGATCTTTTCGAATTGGGATTGTTCGGCCAATTCTGTGGTGAGATCCTGTTCACATTTGATCTTGACAATCGATCCAGCTTTGATTCCATCGGGTAAAAGAATGGTGGGGAATTCAATGAGATGATGGTCCTTTGTTAAAAGAAGCGCAAGCGACGCATCAAGCTTGCCGACCGTAAGTGATACTTCAACCATGTTATGGTTTTTCAACACGTATTGAGGATTTAGTTAGTGTGCGGGTCACGTGCGGGCTATGTTTGCAGCCAAAGGAGGGAGCTATGCCACGAAGTGGCATAGCTTGGTAGTGATAACTTGGGCGCGCCACGAAGTGGCAAAGCTTAGTAGTGATAACTCGCGCCACGAAGTGGCATAGCTTGGTAGTAAACCCTTGGGCGCGCCACGAAGTGGCATAGCTTAGTAGTAATACCTTGGATGCGCCACGAAGTGGCATGATAGTAATACCTTGGATGCGCCACGAAGTGGCATGATAGTAATACCTTCGACGTTGTGTGTTGAGCGCGCCACGAGTGGCATAGCTTAGTAGTAATACCTTTGACATTTGTAGTGGCACAGCTTAACACTTAGATTAAACTGGGTTTGAAAGGTTAGAGATGTAAGAGTTGAGCGAGATGTAAGAGCTGTGCTTATTAAGTTGTACTTATTAGTGAAGTAAGAGTGCTTATTAGAGAACAAGAACAGTTGTAAGCTTGAACAAGGAGTTGTGAAAGGTACGTTTGAGAGTCCTAAGTTGTTTTAGTACTTTGAAGAAAGAAGTTATTTATAAATTGTATATGTTAGGTAGCTCAAGGGTAGAGCTTTTTTCCAGAACTATGAGCTTTGTTCTTTGGTTGATTGAGATTGTACTTTATGTTGATTAATGAGATTGTACTTTGATTGATTAATGAGATTTTTAATACCTTGATAAACGGTGAAGATCAATGGGTTTTGTTGAGATTATCATTAAGACTGAAATGAATGTTTTTGATACAATTAATAGAATAGGTATTAACACATTTACTCACTCAACTAAGCTGTATAAATCTAAGCATGTTACTTCCTAATTATACTTTCTCAACAGGTATAAGGTTAAGACAGGTTGATTTCACGTAAAAGCTAAAGATCGGAATAGTCCACTTGTTGGAGATTGATTTCCACTTGTTATAGATTAAACTATTTGATGGATAAATAAGAATAGATTAAACTTCAAAATAGGTATTGGTACATATGACTCCACTTGCCAACTTACATATGACTCCACTTGTCAAATCGAAGATCCATAAAACACACATAAGCCCCCTATCAATCCCTCATAATTTTAACACATTCCCCCAATTCCCCTTTATTAGCGCTCTCCACAACTTTAACCCCCTAAATAATCTCAAATATCTAAGGTTAATTATGTTGATCAAACCATGGCACCACCTTTCCAATCAGATGGTTACATCTACGAAGGTTATATTGCGCAATTCAAGTATGGCGTACCCCGGATTATTAATCAAGGAAAAGTATAAAAACGGACAAATTGTATTGAATTATAAAAAGCCATTAATAAAACTTTCCTTCAGATCCTATTCAGATATGTCCCTTCCAACTCAACAAAAAGCAGTTCTTCTTACAGGTAATGGAGATGGTTATGATGTTATTAAATATACCGACATTGATACACCAACCATCACCAATCCTAATGAAATTATAATCAAAAATAGTTTTGCTGGGATCAATTATATCGAGAGTTATTTCCGTAAAGGAATCTATCCTATTGCACTGTTCCCATATGTTTTAGGTCGTGAAGGACTGGGAATTGTTGTAGCTGTTGGTTCCGAAGTCAAACACTTTGCAGTCAATGATAAAGTTGCTTATATTGGAGGTGCTACTTTTGCTCAATTCACCAAGGTTGATGTTACAAAGACCAACATTGCAAAACTTGGTGATAAAGATGATTTGAAAGTTTATGGTTCAACGTTAATTCAAGGTTTAACTGCTATAACTTTGGTGGAAGAATCTCATAAGGTTCAAGCTGGTGAATTCATTTTGGTATGGGCTGCTGCTGGAGGAGTGGGTAGTGTGGTGACTCAATTGGCTTCCGCTAAAGGTGCTAAAGTAATTGCAATTGCAAGTAGTAGTGAAAAATTGGAACTCGCAAAGGAATTGGGTGCTGCTTATACAATCAATTATACAAATGAAGATGTGGTTGCAAAAGTAAAGGAAATTACAGGGGGTAAAGGTGTGGCTGCAACTTACGATTCCGTAGGTAAAGATACCTTTGATATTTCCTTTGATTCTTTAGCAAGAAAGGGTACCTTTGTAAGTTTCGGGAACTCTTCCGGTGCTGTTGGACCATTACTTATTAGTAAGTTGTCTCTGAAAAATGTGAAGATCTTAAGACCTACTTTATACAATTATGTTACTGAAAAGGAAGAATGGGATCATTATTTCAATATCTTAAAGGGATTCGTTGATAGTGGGAAGGTGAAGTTTAATATCCTGAAAGTTTATGAGTTGGGTGATTATGCTGAGGCTGCCAGGTCTTTGGAAAATCATGAGACAATTGGGAAATTGACTTTGAGCATTTGAGGTGAGCGAGCAGGCTTCTCTACACTGAAAGTTCTCTAAAAGCTTTCTACACTTAAAGTTGTCTAGACGATGAAAGCTCACAGAAAGCTCTCTAGACGGTCTGAAGTCTCTCCAGACTCTGTCTGAAAGCACACGCTGTTTGTCATCTCTAGACGGCTGTTTGTTTCAAAGTTATGTTCATTGTTAGAAAATCAATATTTACAGTAGACAATTACAATAAACTACATTTGAATTAGTTTTGTAGAATATCATCTTACTATAAAATTCTAGAGGATTGCAACTTTTGCAGCCAAAAAAAATTCGGCTAGTATTGACTTCTTAAAGGTATACTAGTTAGGATTCTTTTATTGTAGTTTAGATATGGTGCCTATATTGTATACTGTTTTCCCTTATTGTTAAAAATTCATCTTTGTTTGATTGTTTGTTGGGGTGCAACATATCTACTTACCCTATGTCTCTTCTTACCCTATGTCTCCTCCGCAGACTTCCGACCTTAGATTGGTTCTTGTCATCTCATTGTGTGCTTGACCAACCTCCGTTAAAGAGGAGACAATAGGAAATGTATCTTCAAGGGACAATTGGGGATATCTGAATTCTCTATTGAGAGTAAACTTTGATAAGTATCTCCCTCCAACTGGCAAATGTGAGCCTAAGAATTATTGTAAACATTTCATACCTCTGCTAATTGTATATCTCGTACCTCTACTTATTGTAAATATCCCATCCCAGCTTTTGGTAAATTTCCGATACTTCAGTTGTATTTCCATACTTCAGTTTCATTGTAATATTCCACTTCAGCTCATTGTAATATTCTACTCCAGTTCATTGTAATCAACTTCATTTCATTGTATCAACTTCATTTCATTGTAATTCCACTTCAGCTTATATTCCCATACTTCATTGTAATCATCCATCCTTCAATTAAATGTAAAATACTTCAGTTCTATTGTAAATCTCCCATACCTCAATTTCATGTAAACATTTTAGTTCATTGTATATATCCTAAATGTCCTAAATTTCGGCTGTATTGCAGTATATGTTAAAATTGTAATTAAATCTAGTATTGTATCTTACTAGTATTGTATATCTCGCTATATTTTTTATATTGTAGTGGGTATTGTATATGTCGCTATATTTTTTATATTGTAGTGGGTAACATATACCTTTATCAATCTTTTATTGTATCCCAACCTGGAAATGAAGATAGACCACTCGTCTAGTATTGTGTCAAGCTAAGCGATAACTGCTTCAAGCAAGAGTACCTAAAGTCTAAGCAACACTTTAACATTGAGTCACCTTTCACCTTAAGGTACCATATTAGGAGGTTATCCCTTTTGCATAATCAATCTAAATATTTAATATGAAACATTTCCCCCCTACCCTTTATTGTATAAGTATGTTTTGTAAAAAATACAATGCAACACTGAATGAGAGGGGGGTAAGGATTTGTTATCATAACAGATATGGTTGATTATGAAAAAGGTAAATTTCAATACTAATTGAGTTTGCTTGTGAGTTGTAAAGTGTAATGATTTTCAATGGGTGCAAAAAAAGTTGCTCGTGAAATACAACATGTTCGTTAATTGTTTCATGAGTAGTCAAAATGGTATAAATATCAATTAACTTCCTTTATCCTTTGAATCATCATGTATTCAAACACTCTTTTAACTATTGCCATTTTCATTGCATCCACCTCTGCAGGTGTGATCCCAATTCTTCCAGCCATTCCAACTGGAATCCCAGGACTCCCAGACCTTCCAGAGCTTGCCATTCCAACTGGAATCCCAGGACTCCCAGACCTTCCAGAGCTTGCCATTCCAACTGGAATCCCAGGACTCCCAGACCTTCCAGAACTTTCTATTCCAACTGGACTCCCTGAAATTCCCGGTCTTCCAGATCTTGCCATTCCAACTGGAATCCCAGGACTCCCAGACCTTCCAGACCTTGCAATTCCAACCGGACTCCCTGAAATTCCTGGCCTCCCAGACCTTGCCTTTCCACCTGCACTTCCTGGCCTCCCAGAAATTCCCGGCCTCCCAGACCTTGCCATTCCAACTGGACTCCCTGAAATTCCCGGCCTTCCAACACCATCTGAAATTGAAGAACAAGTTGAAGGATTAATTCCTCCTGTCCCAAGGGACGTTCCTTCCTTACCAGATTTGGAAATCCCTAATGGATTACCTAGTTTTCCAGAATTACCAGCTCTTCCTAAGCTCCCAAGTTTACCTGATTTTGATATTCCAGGTTTACCAGACTTAGCCATTCCAACTGGTATTCCAGGTTTACCAGACTTAGCCATTCCAACTGGTATTCCAGGTTTGCCAGATTTAGCCATTCCAACTGGGATCCCAGGGTTACCTGCATTGGCCATTCCAACTGGGATCCCAGGTTTACCTGACTTAGCTCTTCCCACTGGGATCCCAGGTTTACCTGATTTAGCTCTTCCAACTGGTATTCCAAGTTTACCTGACTTAGCCATTCCAGGTTTACCTGACTTGGATTTGCCAACTTTACCTTGATTTCATTTATCAACTTTATTAAGACGTAAGCACATGGCTTCAAGAATGCTTTAAATTTCTTTACATATCTTCAAAATTAGATTTGATAACTTTTATATTTAGCCTAATTGACACACAGTATCTTAATAAGAGTCCACTTGTGTGTCCGGCTACATGCTTCCGCTATTTGGTTATTGTACCCAAATTAAAGGTTCAACGTGAAAGGGTTTAACTGAAATGGTTTCCCTAGTAACATGAAACTTAAAATAGGTTGACGTGTGTATTATGAGCGACGTCGTCCTTTCAACTTTATTTATTATGACATTTATTGAATACCTTTGTAGAATACTTTTTATGTATTGTATTGTAGTTATCAATAATGGAACCATATCAAGATAAGAATCTCAATTATAATCATTCCCAATATCATGCCCACTGATTGAACGGATCATTTCTTTGTCTTATTCCATGATAGGCCCATACGGGCTCAGAATATTTTTGCAATCTAATTTCACCACTAGCGACATGCATGTATTGTTACTAGACGAAATTATTTGGACCGTTGGAATTCTTCACCTTGTCAGGAAACGATTTTATCGGTGCTGGACAAAGCCCCAAACCACATATATAGAGGAGGAAGGTTCCATTTTCCATTTTTTTTAAGTAATGTCTTTCTTACTGACTCTTCCATTAGAAACATCGGATATTATATCAAAATGGTTGAGCATTCAACCTGGTTCAACTTATATTTTATTTGAATCGATAAATAACCAACTCTCCCTTAGTTCCATAGAAAGTACAAGTGAGGAAGTTTACGATTTGTTAGTAGTTGATTACGATGCTACAGAGTGGTTGCAAGCTCAACTTGGAACTACAACTCGGACAACGGTAAAGAGAAGTTGTCCTGGAGGATGTGCTTCAAGTTCAATATGTAATGCATATGGATGTCAAACTTGTGGTAACTTTGGTGGTGGAAATATTTGTGTTGGGAGTGGCGGTTTAGGTCCATAGATAAGTTGTCATGAGTCTCTTTCTCTCAAGGATGATTTTGAATATGAGTCCCCTTTATATTGCTTTATATTTAGGTATCTGATAGCATATTATAATGAAATAAGTTTGTTTTAGTAAGAGTGTAATGTTCAGAAGCTGGTGAAGTCCAGTTAGTCCCAAGTGGTGTCATTTGAGGATTGTTCAAAGGCAAGTGAAAGCAAAGGCAAGTGAAGCATTCAAAGGCAAGTGAAGCATTCAAAGGCAAGTGAAGCATTCAAAAGCAAGTGAAGCATTCAAAAGCAAGTGAAGCATTCAAAGGCAAGTGAAGCATTCAAAGGCAAATGTAACCTTCCAAATGACAGTTATGGTGTTAAGCACCTACTTCCCGGAATAAGTCATTCCCATTGTCTTCTTGAAATGAAACAATGGATGGCGTGTGAATATTTTCGTACTTAATTTCAAATTCAGAAAATAACTTATCGTATCTATTAGACAAATACCGAGGGCTTAGAACTTCCTTTTTCATTCAAGTAAACAGGAAAGTGGATTTGTCTAGAATCATAGAAAAGCCTAACAATGATTCAAAATGTAAAATAGATAAGATAGAAGTGCTTAAAAATGCTCTTTAAATTAATTCTCATGGATTCTTGGAGTCCTCATACTTGCTTCATATTTTGGCTGCAAATTTTGTTGCATTTTTCAAATTATTTGCAAATTTCCTCAAAATATGAAGACCCAAAATAACTTTGAATAAACATATGTTTGTAATACCAGACACAATTTTAGGTTACTTACATCTAAATTTAATTCCAAAACGGTCACTTTGACTAATAATTTATATCCAAAAAAATTGACAACTTTCATAAAACACATATTAGAGTATAATAAAAATCATAAACATACTTACAAGAAATGCCTCTATGGCCAAGTTGGTAAGGCACCTCACTAGTAATGAGGAGATCGTCAGTTCGACTCTGGCTGGAGGCTATTTTTTTTCACATCAGTACATGCAGGTCCCCATTGAATGTTACATATTCATAGCTTACTTACAAATTTGTATACTCTTTTTATTACAAGTTAATACATAGTCAAATATTTATACAATTACCCACCATCTAAATTAAAGGGTTGTCCCACTGAAGCCTACACAACTAACCATCGTTAAAGTGTACTCAGTGAATGGAGTTGACACGGAGGTATGAGAAATGGCCAAGGCGGTAGCTCTGCTGCCGTACCTCAATTCTAAGAGGCCGTCGCCCCGCTGCCGTACCTCAATTCTCAGAGGCCGTCGCCTTGCTGCCGCACCTCACTGCCGCCCATTTCTCACACTTGTCCCCTCATGCCTCTCAAATCATCCTCAATCTCATCATCGGTAGCCCTTCTCAAAAACACCTCTGCACCACTCACCACCTTTCCATCTTTCAAGGCGGTATTCACCGCGGACGGAAAACCATAGAACTCCACCAATCCATTCAATGTTCCAATCTGTTGATTCACCGTATTCCTTTGGTGAACCAATTCATAGATTGTATTTTGTCTAATGGACTTCTTCGTCAATGGCTGATAGAACTCCTCATAATCATCTGTCGAGCCAGCAACAGTAACGTTTGGAATCAGTGGGATGGCCAGTAGGCTATATTCAGGTACCAACTGGTCTATTTGGTTTCTTTCCTTATTGATCTTGTACCATAAGGAGGTTGTATTGGTGATCATTTGATTTTTATGGTCCATGATTTGCTTAAGGAAATCTTGGTGAACCGAAGTCCGCGTTGCGATGGTTTCTTTGTCTATGCACTTCAACTTATAAGTCAAATTATAATTGGCCAACTTGACGTTCTCTTGATAGAACCCATTGACTTTGTAATATATCTTGGATAGTTCCGGATGCGAGCCTTCCAAACATAGTTGTAATTCCCTCTCCAAAAGATTTAATTTGTCTTGATAAAGTTTATCTCTGAGCTCAGCAAAAGAGTTTTCAATGTCTATTAGTTCTTGGATTGCAAGTTTACCTTGCTCATCTAAATCTTCATCATGAGAAGATTGATCATCATTGGAGCCGTTAATATTATTGGAAGTTCCCTCGAGATCTTCATCTACTTCATCTTCTTCCTGGTCAACTTCAACTTCACCCTCCTCCACAGCTTCTTCTTCCTCATCTTCTTCATGATGTTGAGTGTCATGTTCATCCACCTCTTCCACATTTTCATCTATTTCTTGTTCATTTTCGGATTCCGATTGGTTGAATGGAGATGATTTTGTTGGTTCAACGGCAACTTCATCCACGGAATCATCTGATTCTGCAGATCTTGCAGACTCAAC
Organism: Kodamaea arcana; assembly: GCA_030574295.1. Classification (NCBI taxonomy): domain Eukaryota; kingdom Fungi; phylum Ascomycota; class Pichiomycetes; order Serinales; family Debaryomycetaceae; genus Kodamaea; species Kodamaea arcana. The sequence goes on from JAJMER010000019.1 coordinate 56,704, forward strand.
GACCGAATCATTGGATACGTCAGCCAAATCTTCCGGGTCATCTTCTTCAACGTCAGCTTCTTCAGCATCTGCTTCAACCTCTGCTACTTCTTCATCAACCTCATCTTCTTCTGCTTCTTCATCCAATTCACCTTCATCTGCACCATTTAAACCTTTTTCCTCATCCTCTTGTTCTTCCACCTGGACATTATCCTCATCCTCTTCATCACTCACTCCAACTCTTCTTCTTTTCCTCACAATTCCATTATCATCTCTTGACCTTTTATTTCCATCATCACCTTCATTTCCGTCATCACCTTCAATTCCATCATCACCTTCATTTCCATCATCACCTTCATTTCCGTCATCACTCTTATCCTCATTATCTGAAATATTGACATCCGAAAGACTTTTGACATCCGAGAGTACGTCCGAAAGATCCTCATCATCCGTCTCACCATGAACAATCTCGGTCAATCTGGCCAAAGTCTGTAAATCACTTAACTTATCATCATCATCAAGAAAATCCATCTTATCGGTTTCAGCTTCGGAATCCTCATCCCCCAAGTCGCTCAATTCGGAACTATCATCGTTGGCTTCTTTTTTAATATCAATCCCGGAGCTGTTGCTTGTGCTGGCACGAGTATCAACATATGGTGGAGGAGATGTGGCGATATCCGTCAATGGTGAGTCTTTCGAGTCTTTGTTTAGGTCGATCATATTGGTGGAGTTGGTTTGTTGATTTGTTGATGTGATGTGTTGATGTGTGTTGAGTTTATGTGATGTGTTGAGTATATGTGATGTGTTGAGTTTATGTGATGTGTTGAGTTTATGTGATGTGTTGATGTGCTATTCGTTATATTGAATATACGCCTTATACCTTCCTTGATAGCTTCAATGATCCTTCTATATATCAATACTTTTGATACGTGAAATCACCTCCAATAACTATTCCTATACTTCTCTAATACTTCTTGTATACTTGATCTACGATCTATCGTGCTGGCTCGCCTTGGTAGTACTACACGTCTTTTGTTGACGGACTAGTACCGAGCACGTGACAAATAGTGATGGGGAAGGAGGGTGGAAGAGCAGAGGGGGAGGGCAAGTATGGATTAAGAGAAGTGGAAGAATTTCATCTCAAAGTAATATGTTGTTCCAGTGTGTACATTTTAAAGATGATTGTAAGTTGCAAGTTACAAGGTGTAGACAATTAGAAGCCCAGGAATGCCTATAGACAAGGGCCCAGCACTTAAGTTGCATAGATAATTTTTCTTCCTCAAGGGCATTTAAGTTTGCATAGATAATTTTTCTTCCTCAAGGGTACTTAATTTTGCATAGATAATTTTTCTTCCTCAAGGGTACTTAAGATTGCATAGATAATTTTTCTTCCTCAAGGGCACTTAAGTTTGCAGATAATTTTTCTTCCTCAAGGGCACTTAATTTTGCATAGATAATTTTTCTTCCTCATGATTGAGAGAGATGAGTACTGATTAATACTATTAAAGACTCTAAGACAATCATTCTCTATATAATTACTTTATAACACTTCTATATAACTTGTAACACTTCTATTTGATTCTGCGTAATTTGCTGTGAACCCAATTTGCCTACTGTGAACCTGAACCCGCAGCATAATTAAGTTTTTAGCTCATCTCAAAACAAGCATGTCATTCCAATCTCTCTTTGGAGCTGCCAAAGGTAAGATTGATGCTACTCTTGAGAGTTTATTCAAGTCTGGAGATGCTCCTGTTTCCAGGGATCAGTTGAAACATTCTAGGAGTGATATTTCTGTAAGAAGATCTAGACAAGGTGAGGAAGAGGAGGAAGAGGAAGAGGAGGAAGAGGAAGAGGAAGAACAACCAAAGAAAAAAGCAAAGAAACTGAAAGCTTTGGATGTGGATGAAAATGAAGATTTAGAAGGGAAATACTTTGAAAAGGTTTTAGGGAAGGATGTTCAAGAAGAGAAAGAGGTTGTGAATGTCCCAGGTGATGAGTATGTACTGGATGATTCAGATTCTGAAGATGAAGGTGAAGAAGGTGAAGATGCGAAAGGTGAAGTTGCAGGTAAAGTTGCAGGAGAAGTTGCAGGAGAAGTTGCAGGAGAAGAAAAGGTTAAGAAACCTCGGGTAAAAGCCGCAACAACCATTGATCTTAAGGAAACTCAATTGGAACAAGCTGAAAAAACCATTTTCGTTGGAAATGTATCTTCTACAGCCATTTCACTGAAGGTTGTGTATAAACAATTCAAAAAACTTTTCAAGGCATATGGAAAGGTTGAATCGATTCGTTTTAGATCCGTTGCCTTTGATGATGCCTTACCAAGAAAGGTTGCCTTTGCAAAGAAATCTTTACATAAACTGAGAGATTCTTGTAATGCATACATTGTATTTACAGAAAAGGAACCACTGTTAAAGGCAGTTAAACTTAATGCCACCATTTTTGAGGAATTACATTTGAGAGTGGACCATGTTGCTCATCCTGCTCAGAAAGACAACAGAAGAACCATTTTCGTGGGGAACTTGGATTTCGAAGAAAAGGAAGAAAGTCTTTGGAGATATTTCAATTCGAAAACAGATAATGATGTTGAATCCGTTAGAGTTATTAGAGATTCAAAGACAAATGTTGGTAAAGGATTTGCTTTGATTCAATTCAAAGATACTTTAAGTGTTAATAAGGCTTTACAATTGCATGATTTACCATTAGTAAAAGAAGATGGTGTTACCAAAAGTGGTGCTAAGAAGATGAAAAATGGTAGGAAATTACGTATAAGTAGAGCTAAAACCTATGCGAAACCTTCAACCATGTCACCAAATCATATTGATAATCAAAAGAAGAATATGAAAAAAACAGTTCTTTCCGATAATCAAAGAACAAAGTTGGGTAGAGCTCAAAGTGTCTTGGGTAAGGCTGATAGATCAACTGCTGGGAATAAAAAGAAAATCGGTAGTGTTCATAAGAGTGCAACCACCTCGGAAGTAGTTGAAGGTAGTAGAGCTCAAAAGGGGGCCTCGATTGCAGGGATAAAGGGGTTGAAATCGGCAAAGGGTAGAGTCAAGAAGCCTAGAATAAGAGATAGGAGTAGTAACTTTAAGTCGGAGAGAGATCAGATGGCTAAGGAATTGAAGCCAACGAAACCTAATGCGGGAGCGTAGGGAGTTTTATTTAGTCTTAACTTTTAATACACCAACGAGTCAATCTTATGTAAATGTAAAGGGTGATTATGAGATAGAGATGATTAAGGGCCATAAGTGCTTATGATATAGAAGGCAGAAATTAAAGTCCGAGGAATGGCCAAAAGTCTCAAGAAGAGTCCACAGAAGTAATATAAGGAAATAAGGTCAATAGGTCCGATCAAATAAGGCCCGGCCAATAAGGCTTAACCAATCCACATTTGCCCTCGTAAACCACAAAACTACAGATAAGAAGCTTAATAATCAACAAGCTAGCAGATATAATCTGAAACGTAAATCACTCTTCCCCACTCTTAACTATGGCTTGAATAGTACAATACTATCATCTCTGTAACCTGTCTAGTTCTGGTGCCGCGTAACCCCTAGGGTATTTTAAGGAGAGATTGAGATAACGATCCACAGTAATTTAGTATATAAACAGTACAACCCCTAAAATTTGAGATAACAATGACCACCTTCTTTGAATACCTTATGGGTATTAAAACCGATAAGAAAGTGCCTGTTGTAAAGTCCAAAGAATCCGAAGAATATAATGAGAAAATCCCTTTTGAATCAATTGATTCAGTCACTAACGATTTACGTGGCTTGAAGTTAACCAGTCAATCCGACAATTATATCAACATTGATAATTTACCATCATGGGATTCGCAATTGTTAAGTGATGCTAAGAATCGGTTAGCACAGAACGCGTATGCGAAAACCGCTATCAAAAGTATTGTTTATCATGACAATGTTGCTGATAAGTATTTGTTTAACATCACGGTAGATGTTATTGGATCTCCTAAATATTTGGATAATCAAAAGCTGAGTGGAAGATGTTGGATTTTCGCCACTTCCAATGTTTTAAGAGCAGAAGTGATTCGCAAATATAACTTGAAGGAAGATTCATTCCAATTCTCTCAAGGTTATTTGTACTTTTATGATAAATTGGAGAAGGCTAACTTTTTTTTGGATAATATCATTGATACTGCTGGATCGGAAGATATTGATTCAAGATTAACTAGTTATCTTTTACAAAGTCCTGTTGGAGATGGTGGTCAATGGGATATGATTATTAATTTGATCAATAAATATGGTCTTGTTCCAAATGAATTATTCCCAGATAATGCTCAAACAACTTCAACTTCCACATTGAATTATGTTCTTACTGAGAAGTTAAGAGAATTCGGTTTGATTTTAAGAAAATTGATCTCAAATGGAGTTAGTAAATCTATTATTAAACAAACGAAGAATGCTATGAATAAACAAGTTTATAATATCATTGCCCTTGCACTTGGATCTCCTCCAAAACCATCGGATAATTTTGTTTGGGAATTTATTGATAAAGATGGTAAATACAAATTCTTTCAAACCACTCCAAAGGATTTCTATAAGGATCATGTTGATGTTGATGTAAATGATTACTTCTCACTTATTCATGACCCAAGAAATCCTTATAAGAAGTTATATACCGTTGATCGTTTGAATAACATTTCTGAAGGTAAACCAATTGAATATGTTAATTTGGAAATCAGTGATGTTAAACGTACTGCCATCAAAATGCTTAAAGATAATAGACCGATTTTCTTTGGATGTGATGTAGGTAAGTTCAGTGATTCAGCAACCGGAATCTTGGATACTGAAGCTTTTGATTATGAACTTGGATTTGGAACTGGTTTCCAATTATCGAAATCTGAAAGATTGCAAACGGGTTCTTCTCAAATGACTCATGCTATGGTATTGACTGGGGTTCATTTGGATCCTTTATCTGGTTTACCAGTAAGATGGAAAATTGAAAACTCTTGGGGTGGGGATGTTGGTGATGGTGGATACTTTTTAATGACGGATAAATGGTTTGATGAATATGTTTTGCAGATTGTAACTTCAAAGAAGTATGTTTCCAAAGATGTTTATGATATTTTTAAAGGGAAGGATTTTACTGTTTTGCCATTTTATGATCCAATGGGTGCTTTAGCTTGAACGAGACTGAAGTGAATGAGGAGAGTGAATTGGATTAGGAGAGTGAATTTGAGAGTGAATTTGATGAAGTTGTTTTCTTAATGAACTTACACCCCAAGTAAATTTGACTTAATCTTAAATTAGGAAATGAAGTTACTTGAGATCTTACTTATCTGCTTATATTCACTTTAAATACAAATTTCTACAATTATGACGTAGTGAAAGAATGATGAGTGAGTTAGATGATTGTAGACAGTATAACTCTTCACTGAAACATGAACTAATCCTTATAAATTGTGACAGCAAATTCAGATGAGACTCTTTAACTTGTGAGGATAAGTGGACGTAATCTTACATCACCGATCAGTTCCTAGGTTGTAAGAATAAGGAGAATGTTTCATATGTGTTGCAGGGGTGAACAAGAGGCAATTATCTTACATCGGGATAAGACTATAACTAAGGAAGTATATATTCGATACGCTTACAGAGGACCCCATTTAAAGTTTAAGCTGGCCATTTGCTAGCCAGTTTGCTCTCCTACTGACAACATTTAAAGAATTATCTCAAGTGAAATAGCCCAATTGAAATAACCCAATTGAAATAGCCCACTTCAAATAACCCAATTGAAATAACCCAATTTAAAACCCAATTAAGCATTAATATCAACTTTTCATAGCCTTTAATAACCTAGTCAAGCACTCTATACCAACATTAAATCAAATGAAACAATCTCCATTCACCAGGCAGCAACAACCGAAGATCCCATATTTTGGCCCTCGGACCAATCTCCTCTGCCTCACCTTCTCAACCTCTTTTTCGGCCTTCTCAATCTCTTATTCTGCCTCACCCTCTCCTCTCCATACTTTGAACCACCTCACGCAAATCTGATCACCGCGTACATTTGATCACTTTTTCATTTCCAACACCTACAATCATTGGTAGAAGTATCCACAACATAGGAATTCAGCTATACGAGATTCTTACCAAAGGATTTTCAATAATACAATAGTCATAATTTACTAGTTCATAATACAATAGTTATAATTTACTGTTGAGGTACAATTTTTCAATACAAGTTCCAATATAACAACAAGTCCATATCCGAAATAAATTCTACCATTTTAATCAGTGGTTTTATAAGTGATAAAATATCCAATTGTGACCATATTCCATTGACACATCAACTGTGTTATCTTTTGAGCTGCCAGCGTAGTGAACTTTGAAGGAGTAAAGCTCTTTACTCATAAACAATAACTACGATGAACAATATCACCAACACTTCCATTGATATCCACAATTCTTACAAATCATGTAAATCCCCCAATGACCTATACAAACTCATTGAAGAAATCGACACCACGATTGCACAGCTCGATCATGAATTGTCCCATTTCGTCAGCCTCAAACTGAAGAAACATCAACAAGATATGAATGGGATTGAACTTTCGCGAGCTTCCAAACTTTCACTGACCATTGCCACCTCGAATCAACTTACCAAAGTGTTTGGTAGTGCTGTTGATCTTGGACGTTCCTTAACATTCAAAATCAAACTGTTGGATGAAGAAATAGGTAATGTCAATGAAACCTTGGAGTTTGTCCAACTGGTTCAAGAATTAAAGAATAACATAAATAGAGCCAATTATGCAATGGAACATAGAAACTGGGAACAGGCTGCAAAATGCATTTATTCAATACGTCAAATCGACCACAACATCATTCTGGGAAAATTCGCTTCAGTGGTAATACCAACCACAGATATCCCAGAGTTACCTACTGTGATTGTGGAAAAATATGCCTCGGAATTAACCGAGATTTTCCAACGGGAATTCAATTTGGCTGCGAAAAAGAGAGATGTTCCTGGCCTTACCAATTATTTCAAATTATTTCCTTTAATTGATAAAGAAGAGATTGGGTTGAAATGTTATTCCAAATTCATATGTTCGATAATTTCAGATACTTGTCAGACTTTGATAGGATCTGTTATCAATAAGGATAATCTTAAGCCAGGTATATTTGGGAATATTATAGTGCAACTATTTGATAATGTTGCCATTATGTTATCTCAACATGATCCTTTGATTAAACAGCACTATTCCCTTGAAGGATCCCTTCCGTTGGTAATTTCCAATATTCAATTGGAAATCGATTCTCAAGTTGGTATTATAATGGATACTTTTTATGATTCAAGAAGAATTGATAAATTATTTCAAGATATTGGATTGTATGATTTTCCTCATTTAACTCAAGATGGTGAAGAAGTAACAGATGATGAAGTCATATCTATCGTACATGTTGGGGATGTGCTCAATGAATTGGCAACCATTTTGAACCATTGGTCTTTATATGGCAAATTCATAACTCAAAGGTATTTTAAAGAAGAAGTTCTTAAATTACCATCTTTAATCACCCAGTCAAAGATAGCATCACAAGTGCAGAACAAATTCTTGCCAACCTTTGAAAAGTTATATGTGTTTTATTTCCGTAGATCAATAGAGAAAGCCATATACATTGAAGAGATGCCAGATATTGAACCTTATTTATCATCAAGTACTTCGATTTCCTCAGAAATCCCTTGCACTTCAGTTATTGAAGATACTACTATGATTTTGAATTCCACCCTCAAAAACGTAATAAGTACTGGTATCCCAACCACCGTGAAACTTTTCCTTAGTGAAGTTTCCAAAATTCTTCAACATGATCTTATTGGCTTCTTTTTGAAGAATTTGAATGAAAGTCAACCTCGTTATAACCAGGTATTAACTTTGAAAGGAATAACAAGAACCGGAACACCTGAACCATCCTCTAGAAATGTAAGTGGTACAGCGAATTCTTCAGGGGGAATCTTTAGTGGGTCAAGTACAACCCCAGGTGGAATATTTTCCGGAGCATCTACGGCATTTGGTAATGTTGTTGGTGCAGATGTTTCTACAAATCCAACCACTTTAACGAATTATATCATTTATCTTAATAGTGTTGCAATTGGTCAGGAATACTTTGCAAAGATTGTTTCCAACACCTCAAAAACCTTACCTCAAAGTTTCCCATTTGGTAAGGATCAAGATAAAATCGAAATCTCCCTTAAAGATTTTATAACTAGTTTCACGGGGATTACCAATAAGATTGTAAACGATGGGCTTATTAATTTATATAACCAATCATTTAAGAATAAGTTGATTATACTCATTCAAGAATACCTTCCTGAAAATGAAGAGAATTATATAGTACGTTCAATTGAAGGAGATATATCTTTCAAGTTTGCTAAGTCTTGGAATCTGTTGATTATTCCTTATAAACAAACTTCGCATAAGTCCATCTTTGATAAATTATTAAGGTTGTTGATTATCAATTTGATCAACATGTTGGAGAAGAGAATGCTTAATGTTTTTCGGAAGTATAGAGTGAATGACCTTGGAGCAGTTCAATTGGAACGAGATATTTCAAATCTAATAGCTGTTGTTTGTGATGATAACTATATTTTAAGAGAGAAATTTGTTAGGGTAACTCAGATTGTTTTGTTGGTGGGGTTGGATGATGATGAGTATGGGGAATCGATCCAGCATGTGAACCAATCGAAGGAGAATGAGGATTATTTGGGTATTAATTGGGTTTTGACTCCTCAAGAGAGGGTTCAAATACGTTCGTATAGAGTGTGAAGCGAGATTGATGAGTGAGCGAAGCGAGCTTCATCAATTCAGTGAGCGAAGCGAGCTTCATCAATTCAGTGAGCGGAGCGAGCTTCATCAATTCAGTGAGCGAAGCGAGCTTCATCAACTCAGTGAGCGAGGCGAGCTTCACCAATTCAGTGAGCGAAGCGAGCTTCATCAATTCAGTGAGCGAAGCGAGCTTCATCAATTGAAGCAAAAGTGAGCGACGCGAGCTTCATCAATTGAAGCAAAAGTGAGCGACGCGAGCTTCATCAATTGAAGCGCAACTGAGCGAAGTGAGATTCATCAATTGAAGCGCAACTGAGCGAAGTGAGATTCATCAATTGAAGCAAAGCACCAATTGAAGCACAACTGAGCGAAATGAGCATCAAATGTACTTTACAAGCAAAAGTGATCAATTGAATGTACTTTATAAGCAAAAGTTCTCCTGATATCTACAATATTTCCTAATGAAACATTGCTACATTAATATTTGAATTGTAATATATATTCAGTACTATATAATGATACATAAATCCACCTACAAATTGTAAATAAATCGCATTAGACTTTGTTTATTCACACTCATAATTTAACAGTCATTCTATATGTAACCTACTTCACGTCTTTCAAACTGTACTCAACCACTAAGTTGTAAGTGAAGTGAATATGCTGGCAAAATACAACTATGAAGTGAATATGCTGGCAAAATACAACTAACGCCACTTCATCGTCAAGTAAAACTCAAACCTGACCTGCCACGGGCTTTGTATTTGCAATCCTCAATGCCATATCAAACTTCGGATGAGTAAGTTCACATTCAGGCCCTTTAGGACAAAACCCACTTACATATAATTGGCAAATCCCTCTCCTTATATGCCTCCTAGGACATTCCGGACCTTCTGGACAGAATCCGTTGTTATAATTCATACATTCTGGTATCTTGGATTGGGGATCCACATGCAAATACAAGCACTCTGGTGCTTGGGTACAGAAACCATTCTTCAGGAAGAACAAGCATTCTGGCATCTTTCTCAAGTTATATTCATGAAGAAACTCACAATGATCGTTCTTCTTACACAACCCTCTTAACCAATGCTTGCACACAATCTTATTATTATACATCGATGGAACGTGCTTGTTAGGACACTTGGTACCATTGGGACACGAACTGGTTGGTTTCAGTGGGTTGTACATTAGACATATTGGCCGATCAGGATTCAATCCAAAATTGTACTCCTTCTGTAGAAACAGTTCGAATTTGAAGGGCTTGTCTGTTGTGTCTGGGTGTATGAGTGGGTTCAAGCGAAGCATGGTTATTACTAAGATCAAGCTGGTGATGCTGCGAATATATGTGTTGGCTTATGTAATAATTGGAAGATACTTTTCTAGAAGGTACTAGAAATGGAAGTAAGAAGGGTGATTAATAGTTAGAGAAGATAGTAAGAGTAGTTAGAGAAGATCGTAGGGAATATCTATACAAAATGGTTGATGTTTATATGGAGTAGGGTTGTGAGGTCCTCCTACTTAAAGTCGCGACCTATGATTTATATGCAGATGGCCTGGGAGACGTTCTGGGAATGACATGGTACGGGGTAGATTACTTGCATTTGAAGTGGATAGTCGTTGGGGTAGATTTGGAGTATACACTACGAAGGGAAGTTCTTTATGGTTACTTTATGGTCATGAAACATTAAGAGTCATAAATGTACATTAAGAGTCCTGAAGTACATTAAGAGTCATTAATTTTTATATGCAGGTCCATTGATTAGTATAAGGTGGTTATAGAATGGTGGTAATGTCGAGGTGGTGTTAAATGGACGCCATTGAAGTGGCGTTAAATGAATGTCATTGAGGTGGTATTAAATGGTTAGTATGTTTTGAATTGGGGGAGATTTCACTTGAAATTATACGAATCAAAAGTTAGTGGTTATGGACGGGCTGTTTTGAAGTGAAGCGTTCATTAAGAGTAGGGAAATAGTCTGTTTAAGAATTCATCATAGACTGTTTATGAATTAATCAAGTTGACAGTTCATATGGGGGTATACATAGATTATACATGGAGTGTTTACACGACTATCCATATTTACATAGACTATCCATGGACCTAGACTATCTATGGACTAATTAACCTACACTACATTTTATGAATCTTTATTAATCTATTCAAAGGTGGTTGAGCGAAACAAAGTATATAGTCCACTTTAAGCATATCCTTTGGGACGTCTCTTATATAAGCATTCTCCAGATTGCTTGAATGGTTATTCTTCATTTTCTGGTTGCTCGCACTCTACACTACATCCAAACTGCTCACAATCGCTGTTCGTATCACTGTTTCTTTTACATACATTTTATATATAACCTACATCAACATACCAAATTAAGGTACATTCATACGGTAACCCCGACTCTCGTCGCGATCATCCCATGTGCCACACCCACATGTCACCTATAATTGAAATATTCACCAACATGTTTAAATGTTAGATGGATACAACATAACTCTGACAGAAGCACCGAAAGTCTTAGCTGGCAAGTTCTTCTTGAAGTTAGCTCTTACTAACCCCTTGTTACCGTGAGTTCTGGTGACTTTACCCCAGATGACTCTGATCTTAGAACCTCTGACTTCCTTGTGAGCTCTGTATACATAGGCGATTCTCTTACCTAAGTAGAATCTAGCATCTTCTGGAGTACCGACGTTTTCAATTTGAATCAAAGAAACAGCAGCGTTGGTGACGCTCTTGGAACGTTGGTAAGAAATGTGCTTACCTTTAACGTATACTAGAATGTTAGTAGTGTTACAAGTGACTCGTATAAAACATAAGGATACTTTATGACTTCATAAGGGTTATACTCTGGGTTATTCAGTAACTTCGTTTTCAATAGATGTTATCTATGAAAAGTTGTTACTTTGAAGTCTATTAAAGTCCTTCTAAGTCATGCTCCCATTTCTACCACTTATAAGGTCATTCACTAGACACATCCCACTAGTGTCGTGTTGCTCAGTATTACATACATCTATGTGTCTCAGTCATTGTCTGGAGGAAATCTATCAAGCTTGAAAGGAGTAAAGAATCAGTCTGAGTTTTTTTGATGTATGAGAGAGCGCTGGGTGTGAAAATTTTCGATCGCGCGTGCAGGAAGTTTGCACTCCATTGGTCACGTGAATATTGAAAAAGTGGGACTGTTTTTTTAGTAGGTTGATGAGATAAGGAGGATGTTCAGGGTTGTACTTTGAACCGTGCATGGAGCGTATAATGTACTTGGAACTTTGAAGAGTACTTTGAAACGTACTTTGAAACTACAGTTGAATATGAAAAGTAGACATTAGAGTAGGGTTGAATATTATATTCTAGTTAGGTGGACCTGCTATGTCTGCCTCTATGTGCAGGTTTATGAAGATGGACGAAGATGGACAGTTCAGTTCAAGCAGATACTTAAAGATGAGCTGAAAATGGACTTACTCAAGTTCAGTCCAAGCAGTTACAAGATGAACTATAAAGTAGAAACAGAGTATATTGGAAATATCAATTTAACTTAACATTCACAAGACGACCAGTGATACTGCATACAGCTGAGTTGTCTTTTTGCACCCAAGGTACCAAAACCCCCTAAAAATGTGCAACATGGGAGCTGATATTTATTTATATTCTGTTCTATTATTTTATATTTCTATTATAATCAGTTTATTCTATTCATTAAATGGCCTGTCTTGTCCATTTCATATTCTACATATGACTTATATCGTTATCAAAAGTCAGCCTTCATATTAACGTTTATTCAAGCACAGATATCTGCACAAAGATTGCATACATATAGAGAATGCCTCTAGATTGGAAAATCACCTAAACACTGGGATTAACTAGTTACATTGGTAAATCTTGGTTGAAACAATACTCCACTCACCGCCTTCTACACTCGCCTTAGCCTCACCTTCTACACTCGCCTTGACCTGACCTTCTACACTCGCCTTGACCTCATCTTCCAAACTCACCTTCCACACCTCACCTTACACACCTAACCCCCCACACTTCAGTTGAAAGAGACAGCCACGCAGAAGGTGAATACTCGAATTCAAAAAAGCACCAAGCCCGTTGTAACGTTTGAAGGAAAAGTCCACCATAGATTGATAGAAGTTGAGTCCATTCCAAGTGAATTGGTCAAGCGTTTCAAGTGGAGTTAGGCGAGGCTAGTCTCCCTGGAGATATCAAATCTTATTAGTAAGGGGAGACATGACAAGGTTGAAAGGTCCGTCGCTAGGTTTCTCATTCGCTCCTCGCTAGGTCCGTCGCTGGGTTTCTCATTCGCTCCTCGCTAGGTCCGTCGCTGGATTTCTCATTCGCTCCTCGCCAGGTTCCTCGCTAGGCTTCTCATTCGCTCCTCACTAGGTCCCTCGCTAGGCTCCTCATTCGCTCCTCGCTAGGCTCGTCACTCGCCACGTTACTCACTTACTCCTCGCTACGCTCGCACTTACTCCTCGCTGCGCTCGCACTTACTCCTCGCTGTGCTCGCACTCCTCGCTACGCTCGCACTCACTCCTCGCTACGCTCGCACTCACTCCTCGCTACGCTCGTCACTCGCACTCGTCACTCGCACTCAAACCTTAATCTCCTTCTCCTTCTTCCACCTCCCCAAATCAACCCTCCAATGCTTCTGTTCACCAACATCATACTTCCCCAACTTGGAGCTCCCACTTGGTCCATTAGCAATCGACAAATTAGCCAAACTAGTCAACGAAGTGAAAATATCCTTTTCACCACCTTCATAATCCTTCAAAGTAAACCATCTTTGTTGCCATTTAATCCCCGCTTCTTCTTCTTGTTGTCTCAATTCTCTTTGGGCATTTTCAATGGTACTTTTCTCTTCATTAATCAAGGCATTATTTGCTTCTTTTATAGCAAGACCCACTTTCGCCCAAGCTTTTCTTGATTCAAGAGGATTCTGTTGCTCGATTGGTTTAACTAGAAGTTCATTTTTAGGTTGTTTTAAAGCATCATAGAAAAGTTCTTCCTTTGAAGCTTCCGAACCTTTTGAAATATAAGATTTATCAGCCCATTGACCTGAAATCGTAACCAAGGCATTTTCTTTTTTATTCAGAGAAAATTCATCCTTATAAATTCTAGCTTTAAAAGTGTGCTTTTTTCCTGAAACCCAACCTTTACCCAGGAAATCAATTACTGTGATAAACCCATTAGATGATTGTATATATGAAGAACCATCCAATTCTACAAATGGAGAAGCTTGTAATAAACCTTCAATATGAAGTGGAGGTAAAGTAACCAAATAACTTTCTTCAAGGGATTTATAAGTTAAAATAGCATGACCATGTTGTTTAATATTCAAAGAAGTGGTGGAGAAATATGATCGAACTCCATTATAACCTTCTAAATATACTCCATGTTTCTCATTAACAACACTATAAGCAGTTACAGGTGGATGATGACTCACTTGTTCTGATAAAAGGACGGTTTCACCAAGTTGTTCACCTCCATCCCATTTACCAACAAATACTTCACCTAAAAATGGGTTTAAAGGTTTCTTCTCCAGACCTAAAGATTCATTTCTAGAACAATATTGACTACGTAAAGTGGAAATAAACCATCTAGTAACAGCAATTTGTCTCTTCAATGCTAACGCCTCTTTTTCTTTATTACTAGCTTCTTCATCAGATGCTAATTCAATAGGCGCAATCAAAAGGTCAGGGTGTTCGGACCAATATTGGGAAAATTCAACAAGTGAGGTGGATGATAATATAAATGGTGGTGCAGTTAAACTGGATAAATCTCCATTGAACAGAGCCATGGATTTAAGGAACGCAGTCCATGATGCAGCAGGGGCGGTCATAGAGCAATAATTCTGACACCTAATTTATTCTGGCCTGAATATATAATGCAGGAGAAAATCCAAAGTGCAATAATAACCTATACGAGGAAAGTATGACGATTATGTGGACTTCAAATTTGATAGAAGTGTAAGGTCTGGTTCAAGGTCTGGTTTAAGGTCTGGTTCAGGGTAAGGTACTGGCGCAGTCAAATCCGAAAAGAGGCTGGTCAAATACGAAAAGAGGGTGGTCAAATCTGAAAAGAGGGTGGTTTAACCGGAACTGCCGTAAATGCGGATTGCCAATGGAGATGAGTTACGGAAGTAAGATGGTTTAGATAAGCTGGAGATAGGGTTGAGTTTTTTTATGTGATATTCTGTGTATTTAGACTTCAAACTCTATTTAGGATTTATCTTAGGATGATGCTTCCTTATCTTAAATTGGTGTCTTATACGCCTCCTATTGTAGTTTTGACTTTTGGGTGTAGCTTGAGTTGAGTGAATGAAGTCCACATACTCTCCTACTTTTGTAGCGTGTCTTTCATTATTCTATAAAGTGTTTCTTCCCATTTTATCACTAAATAGTAAGTACTATTGAATATTCTTGACTCATCTTATACCCCTGAGGACGTATCAATTCCTGGCAGAATATTGTTCAATGATAAAATGCTGCAATAATCAAAGAACACCCACTTAAAATGCACCCACAATGCTGCAATTAATCCCACAATAAATCCCACAATCGCTGCAAACAACATCACCCACAATGGCTGAAACAATCACCAACATTGACTAAATACGAAATCAACTTGTACAAATTACTTGAACTTACGCGTACCTTACAATTTGACATCTTGTTTCAATTACAGCCATCCAGAGCTTGAGGAAGTATTCAATACGGTCTGCTCTTCTACAAAAATTGATATAAGCACTTTGAGGACATACATAAAGGAGAATTGCAATTGTGCTTCTAAGCATAGATGCTGTTTTGTTGTCAATGTAATTTGGAAAAGATGAACCCTGAGTTGAAGGGTGTACGATTTGAAGGGTGTACGAGTTGATGGGTGTACGACTGTCATTAACGAATCTATGATATTAGCTGTGATCGATCACCATTGGGTTGAAAGCACTTGAAGGGGTCAGACGTAAACACCAGGTTGAATGTATCTCCTGCTACACTAGTCAAATTTATCAGGCAACTTCGCCAACTTCATATGAGCACTCTACCTAGCTAACATGAACGGTAACTTAGATAGAGCACTCCGGAGCTGATGCTAGGTAGTCAGTTCAGATAGAGCACTCCTGAGCTAATACTCTGTAGTCAGTTCAGATAGAGCACTCCCAAACTGACGCTTGGTAGTCAGTTCGGTAAAGCGCTAGGTAGTCACTCGGTAATCAGTTCGTAACCTATATAGAGCACTCCCAAGCTGACGCTCGGTAGTCAGTTCAGATAGAGCACTCCCAAGCTGACGCTTGGTAGTCAGTTCGTAACCTATTAGAGCACTCCCAAGCTGACGCTCGGTAGTCAGTTCAGATAGAGCACTCCCAAGCTGACGCTTGCTTGTCAGTTCGGTAAAGCGCTAGGTAGTCACTCGGTAGTCAGTTCGTCACCTATATAGAGCACTCCCAAGCTGACGCTTGGTAGTCAGTTCGTAACCTATTAGAGCACTCCCAAGCTGACGCTCGGTAGTCAGTTCAGATAGAACACTCCCGAGCTGACGCTCGGTAGTCAGTTCAGACTCCCAAGCTGACGCTCTGTAGTCAGTTCAGGTAGAACAACTCCCGAGCTGACGCTCGGTAGTCGCTCAGTAGCGCTCTCACACCTTCACATATATCCCCTTCACATCAAACCACAATGCAACTGCACAAAACACCCCACAATAAACCACCAATATCCCAAACGAAGCAGCATCACTATACGTCAACGTATCTATACTCATATTTGTCAATCCCGTTAACAAGTTCCCCAACAAGAAAATCCCCAACCCATTATTATTGATAGCTTCCATCAATCTCAAAGGTTTTTTTGTATTGGTGATTTTATCAACTAAGTTATACCCCAATAAGAACACAGCATTGAAAGAAACTACCCATAATACATATGGTAAATTAGCAGTTCTTCTACTGATTTGAGTAAAATTCCTTGAGTTGTTAACATAATTGAAAACGAGTTGATAACCAACCGAAGCAATCATAAGACCCTTTGTAGTACTTACTGTGATCAATTTACTAAAGAACGATGTTTTTCTGTGATGATGATGAATCAGAAAAAGATTATTTGTAGTTGGTTCTCCAGTCAAAACAAAAGAACCAAATGATTGACCAAAGATGAAGATACTAAGATAACCTGGGAATGAGAATATTCCTTCTTTATTCATTGAAATCAAGGAATCCATTCTATTATCTGTACGAAGAACATATAATAACCCGCCACCTCTATTAAGTGTGGCATATTCATGAAGGGACGATAATCCTAGAGCTACAACAGATCTTGGTAATGAGCTCAAAATCGGATCTAACACCGCAAGCAAAACAGGCAATAAACCTAAGGTGAAGAAGAAATTCCAATGGATCCCATATTCAGTAACATGTTCTTGATACTCCAAGGTTTTCACAGATAAAACTCGGATGATCCCAAGAGTTAAGATTGGTAATGCTTTGATTATTGATTTGGAAATCAATTGAGAATATCCAAAGAATCCATACCTTTCTTGATGCTTTTTTAATAAAGATCTGGAATTCACAAGTCCCATGGAAAATACAAATGATCCAACACCAAGATCCATAAGTGAAGTTCCCCATGTTTCGACTTTTGCAAATCTTCGAGGGAAGATTTTGAAATCAACCGCAAGGATTGAAATGTTGGTTATTATAAGCATCAGTGCTCTGTATGCTGTGATGAATGGTTTTCTAGGAAGACTAACAGAAGTTTGAGTTGTAATATCCTCAATTTTCTTAGATATCCCTTTAGTGCCTTTTCCTTTAGTGCCTTTTCCTTTACTACCTTTTCCTTTAGACTTTTTCCAGAGAGAGGACAACTTACCTTTACTAATAACATCCCATAATATAAATCCCACTACAGGAGCTCCAATTAAAACATGTAAGGTTTCTATCTGATTAGAATAAACCGTTACAGATAACAATAAACACAACACATTCAATGAAAAATCTAAAAACAAGTTGGAAACCGTCAGTTCTTGGTCTTCAATCAATTTGAAAAGGAGATATGAAGTTAAAGAAATCGATGTTACCTTGTAGATCTCTTCAATGGAACCTCCTAGAAGTCCACTAACAAATTTTTCTTTTTGTTCTTTTGATAAAACCATGTTGGTGGGTGTCCTTTGGGTGTCCTTTGGTTTATGACCTTATTTATGTGGGTGTCCTTTGATTATGTGGGGTGTCCTTTGGTGATGACTTGTATCCTTTGATTATGACCTTGCGGGGATACAAACAATTGATTAAACCTTCTGAGTTAGATTTTATATGGCTTCTTCAATTAAATTTAACCTTCAATTGGATTGTTCAATTCTGCTTCGATTGGATACACGTCTGAACTTAACTTTGATTTGGCAGATTCATCAAACTTCATATGCAGGATTTATTCCTTACTAGCTAACCATAACTGTCCAACGGATTAAACATTCACCTATCTTAACCCATTTTAATCTCTCTATTCATGCGTCATACAAATTGACCGATTAAGTGTCAAATCATTCCAGTTCACTTATTCAATCCGCATTAGTCATACTAGCTCACTAACATAGTTGATACCCCTTTAGGAAGTCAACAGCCCACATGACCTGTGACGAACCCAACCTAAACAATGGTTGTAGAGTCGTCTGATCGATTTCTTTGTGTTCCCAAGAAGGGATGTTGGGATGTGATGAATGAGTTTTATTTCTAGGGAGGGTTATATACGTAGAGTTTACATGGGTGTAGTATGGTATGGGCTTAAGTAAGGGCTTGTGTGAAGACCGCGTCATAAGTCAGCCATACCCAATCCTTTCTAAGATAACCCCCTAAATCGTTTCATTTATCCATTCTACTCAATCATCCTATGATTTTAGACATCCAATTTCATACAAATCTTCACCTAAATTCAGTTATTGGCCCAAGTCCCCCTCTCATACGCATTTTGTTAGACAAAAAACCTCACCAAATTCCTTAACTACCATGGAAGAACGTGTAAGTACTCCAAGTACACCTCCACTGAGCTCGCCACCATCTCCTTCTATGGATGAGAAGTTTTCTGGGTTTGAACGGCCTATTGCACCTTTTAAGAATTCAGGGGACTTACAAAATGAGAAGAGTGTTGACAAGGATAATACCCCGGATGTTGAGCATCATACATCTGGGGAGATTAATACTTTGAATATAACGGAGAAGAATGAGACTCCAAGGACCTCATCTATTAGAGATTCAACTAGGGATCATATATCTGATAGTTTACCAAAAACCAGGGATGTATCAACACCAACAGATAGATCTTCAACTGATAGATCTTCAACGGACAGATCAACTTCAACTGACAGATCAACTGACAGATCAACTGACAGAACAACTGACAGATCAACACCAACAGATAGATCAGACAGATCAAATACACCAATAGATAGATCAAACACACCAACACATGTATCATCCACACCTATTAGATCTAATACCCCAAACAGATCACATACGCCAACGATGAGTAAACCAATTCCAAACATCAACGTGACCCCTACGCCCGATTTAATCAAACGTCGGAGGTCGTCATTATCACCATCTCTTTCACCATCGGGATCTCCCGGAAGATCATCATACATTAGTCTTACACCAAGCGATGAAACTGTGATTTATTCGGATTCCGATAATGCATCGCAATCGTCGGCGGCCACATCACCGAAGAAGCGCATACTAAGGAAGCGTAAATCAGAAGTTCGTAGTAAAAGTAAATCCGATACTGAAAGTACTCGGAAAGGAGCTTCAGAGAGTTTACGTAAGGGTAAGTCTGATACTGAAAGTAGACATTCCCGTATAGATCCTTCTGAAGGGTACACCCCAGCAACAGGATATACGCTGGTTCCTGCAACAGGTAAGATTTTCCGTAACCTATTGATTCTAGAAGACAACTTACGTCAACAGGTGAATCAACAAAAGCATTTAAGAAGAAAGTATTTGATTTTCCTTGCATGCTTATGTTCTTTGATTGCATCGATATCTCATAATTTGTTTATGGTGGATTCCGCTCCAACCGGGACCAAGAGAGTGATACTTCAATTCATGTTGTTGGCCTTGCTTGTCACGTTAATGTTGTACCATTTAAGTGGAGAGTACCAGAAAACCATTGTTGTGCCACGGAAGTTTTTATCATCCACCAATAAAGGACTTCGTCAAATGAATGTTAGATTGGTTAAGATCAAAACGTCCTTCTCTGATTCGTTGGTTGATCTGATCAGAGAATTTGGACTTTTTATAGGTACCATGTGTTCAACCTCGTTGCATAAGGTTTATCCGCTGACCTTCCTTAACAAGGATTCTAAATTGGAGGTTTTCCTCGTTACTTGTCAGTCATATTGCCAAGCTAGAGTTGGTATCAATGATGTCAAGTTGGTTCTTAACTCAAGAGCGTTTAATATCGATGTTAGAGAAGGCTGGGAGTTATATAGAAGTGAATTTTGGATTCATGAGGGTGTACGGAGAAGGAAGAACTTATTAGGATTCACAGAGAAAAAGGAAAAAAGAAGGAAGAGTGTG
The DNA here is from genome assembly GCA_030574295.1 of Kodamaea arcana. Classification (NCBI taxonomy): domain Eukaryota; kingdom Fungi; phylum Ascomycota; class Pichiomycetes; order Serinales; family Debaryomycetaceae; genus Kodamaea; species Kodamaea arcana. Next base: position 77,018 of record JAJMER010000019.1, read on the forward strand.
GCCAAAGGTGGAAGCGTGAGTCCAGGTGTCATTCTGCCTAGGAGGAGAAGTGAGAGTCCAAAGAGGTTGAGTGAGGGTAATTTGAAGTCTTTGGAGAGGAGTATTGGTGAAGATAGGATTCATTTGGCTCCGGCGACTATTGGTTCTACGTTGGGGGGTACGAGCACCGAGTAGGAGCAACGAGTAGGAGCGAAGCGACTACGAGGGAGTACGAGCAACAAGTAGGAGCGAAGCGACTACGAGGGAGTACTTCTTTATAACCACCGAGTAGGAGCGAAGCAAGTACTTCTTTATGACCACCGAGTAGGAGCGAAGCGAGTACTTCTTTATAACCACCGAGTAGGAGCGAAGCGAGTCCTTCTTTATAACCATCAAGCAATGGCAATATTTTTGACACCTAATTTGCTTAATGTTGGTATGGCCCTGACCGAGTAGGAGAGAAGCGACTACGAGCGCGAGTGGAGCGCGAGTACGAACGAGTGAGTACTCCTTCATAACAAGCAATGGCAATATTTTTGTCACATTTTTGACACCTAATGTGCTTAATGTTGGTATGGCCCTGACCGAGTACGAGCGAAGCGAGTCCTTCTTTATAACCATCAAGCATTGGCAATATTTTGACACCTAATGTTGGTATGGCCCTGTATTCATTGGTACGACCGTGAGAATGCTGCCACGGATACTGGTACAACCGTACTGGAACAGCCGTATATAAAACCGCACTGGCACAACCGTACTGGCACAACCGTATACACAACCGTATACACAACCTTACTGCACAACCGTAAGAATACTGGTTGGTAAGCATAGACTTGTGTATACTAATGGGACATGCATTCTCTAAGTTAACTTATGATGACTAGAATATGATTCTTGTATGTCCCGGGAGCCTCACTTTAGACTGTAGATCCAAAGTGGGGTGAATCTTCATGATTATTACAACTGGCCATTATTAGATAGAATTAACGAGTAATGAATAAATATTGTAGGTTTTTTTACTCTTCGTTATTGGCTTCAAATTTAGGAGTTAGCATGGGTAGTATGTAGTAGGGTTTTAGTACTAGTTTTGTGGGGTTTTAGTACTACGTTTGTAGGGCTGTAGTAGGTTTGTAGGGTAGTACTACATTTGTAGGTTATAGTACCACGTTTCTGCCATCATAATGTTAACTACCCTCACTACCTCCTTAAACTCATCAAGCTCCTGAGTTTTTACGCTTCCTACGCTCCCTGAGTTTTTACGCTTCCTACGCTCCCTCACTCAGGTCGCTTCGCTCCCTGAGTTTTTACGCTTCGCTCCCTGAGTTTTTACGCTTCCTACGCTCCCTCACTCAGGTCGCTTCGCTCCCTGAGTTTTTACGCTTCCTACGCTCCCTCACTCAGGTCGCTTCACTCCCTGAGTTTTTACGCTTCCTACGCTCCCTCACTCAGGTCGCTGCGCTCCCTAAGTTTTTACGCTTCCTACGCTCCCTCACTCAGGTCGCTGCGCTCCCTGAGTTTATTGCTGCAACATCACGTGCTCATCTCATCACATTAATTTTTCAGAGATGCCCTGTAAAGTAACTACATACAATGGCTAAAGCACAACCATCTAGAAAAGGAAAGAAGGCATGGAGAAAGAACGTGGATATTGAGGAGGTTGTTGCTGGATTAGAAGAAACCAGAGAACGTGAAATTCATGTTGGAAAAGAAGAAGAAACAGACAATGGATTTGTTATTGATTCCACACCAAGTGAACCATCCGGACCAATAATTAAAACAGGAACTGCTGCTATTTTATCCAACAAGTCGAAAGTTCCAGGAGTTGTGAATCCAAGACAAACTCAAGAGAAGCGTCCTGAAAAGAAGACATTTAAAAGAACCGATTATATTAGATTGAGAAGTTTGGCTGGTGGTAAGCAGAAGTCAGAGTCCACATATATTAATAGGATTGCTGAAGATGGGATAATTAGTGGAACACAGATTGATTTATGGGATGCTCCATTACCTGATTCAACACCTTTGGATGGGTTCAGTGCAACTACTGAGCATAGGAAAGCTACTGTTGCACCTGTGACATTAAAACAAGGACCAATTAAGATTGCTCAGAATGATTTAAGTAATAAGATTATTGATGCTGGGAAGTCATACAATCCTTCCTTAGAATCTTGGAAAGCGTTGATTAATAAGGAATATGGGTTGGAATATCAAAGAGAACTTAATCGTCAAAGTATTGAAGAACATAAAGAAAGAATTCAAGAATTGGTGATTACTTTAAGAGATGAAGAATTAGATGATGTTGAAGAAAATAAATTCGAGACAAAGGAGGTGAATGATGAAGAACCGACTGGAGAGGTTGATGAAGAACCGACTGGAGATTACTCCCTTTCATTAAACAAACCAAATGAACTTAAAATTAAAACAAGAACAGTTCGTAATAAAGAAGCAAAGCATAAGAAAAGAATGGAATTACATTCCAAATTGGTAGAATTAAAGGCTCAATTAAAAGATTTACAAAACTTGGGTACCATTTTAGAAGAACAAGCTGCTAAACCAGAACCAAGAAAGAGAACTAGAAAAGTACCTACCAAATTATCAAAACATGGTTTGATTGAAACTCCTTTGGAAATCAAATTAAGTGATGAATTGAGTAGTAATTTGAAAAACTTGAAACCAGAGGGTAATTTGTTATATGATCAAATGTTGAATTTACAATCAACAGGAAAGATCGAGGCTAGAGTTCCGGTGGAAAAGAAGAGGAGGTATGCTGAGAAGTTTACCGAGAAGTGGAGTTATAAGGATTTCAAGTGATCCGTGAGTGGGAATTTGGGAGGTCTTGGGAGTTGAGGACAAAGGTGACTTATAAATTTATAAGAGATGACAAAGGAACTTATGAATTTCGAAGAGATGACAAAGGAACTTCAATTTATTTCTCGAAGAGATGACAAAATTAATTCATTTACAAACATAAGGGTTTGTAGAATAACATAACGGTTTCATTACCACATTGTACAGTGCTAACGGACACATATCTTCCTTTGCAACCTTCAGAGACCACTCAACGCATGTATGTATATTATAACATCAAAGTTTACTTTGGTGATTTTTCTAATTAAAATAGCATTCAATTGTTGTAGATTATATTTCTTCCATCGTAAGATTTCAAATAACCTGAATCAACTCAGGTTAAGGAGTCCCTCAATGCTGAAAACATATTACTTAATACGGTGATTTAACCTCATTGGGAATTACCCAATGCATCTTACCGGATAAGGTAATTTAACCTCATTGGGAATTACCCTATGGGGAGATTTTTGCCTCGATGTATTCGTCTGCTCCTCTAGCTCCTCTCAATCGTCTCACTTGCTCCTCTCAATCGTCTCACTTGCTCCTCTAGCTCCTCTCAATCGTCTCGCTTCGCTCGACTTGCTCCCAACATTTCTGTTTGCTTTAGAATCGGTGTCTATCGGTGTCTAAAACATTCACAGATCCAAACCTGATCTTTAATCTCGTTCTTACTTCAGTTGAATAGCATTCTATGGAACCCCATCAATCGAGCCTCATCGTTGAGTTTGAGAATAATTTGGTTCGCTTGAGCTTATTGTAATATATCTATTCAGTCTACGTTCAATGTATCTTTTATATATTTATACTATTTATCTTCCTAATGAAAGTATTATGACAATGGTCTTTATGTTCAACAAGTTCAAAGTGAAAGGCGTGCCCTCTTCCTAAGTACTGAAACGATCTACCATTTCAATATGTTTCGTTTCACCAACGTTACGTATCGACCTATGAGAAATCCCAATTCCCAGTAGTATATCCTCTATACAACCTCTCTCTGAAAGAGAAGAATTGATCTCTATAAGGAGTGTAATAACCTTGCAATTTCACATCTGCAGTTGCAAACTCAGCCGGAGCTATTGGTTCATGACTTTGTCCACGAGTAACCCCAGTGAGTAAGAAATCACGCTTCATCATACGTTCATCCCAGGAATCCAAATCATATCTGTCCTTTTTCCAACCATTATCCCAATATCTTATAAATCCAACCCCATGTCCAGCAAGACCGAAGAAAGCGGTCATGACCGCATATGGTAACAACCCTTCGAATGGTACGGGCATTTTGATATGAGAACTTTACCTTTCATTTTTTTTTGATTGGTCCGCGACCAATTGGTGGTTGATGGGAATCGAACCGGGGGTTTGCAGTATAAGAAGGAAATCGATCTTGGTGGTAATAATGATGGGCAACTACTAAGAGAGTATTCAATTGCCATCATGTATTGAGAGTAATTTGTTTATACAAATATAGGACGTTTTGTACAAACACTAAATATGGCTATTAACTTGGTGCATATTATCTCATATAAACTTCAATAGAACATATAATGCCAATACTGAAATATGAATAAGTACCGATAATACTTCAAATGAGTTATATACTCATATCTTAGCAAATTGCATCATGTCATTTTTTTATTTTCTTCTATTTTTTAAAATTAGGCTGCAAAATTATAAAATATACGACGTTTCCATGCATCTCATTTGTATTACATTTCTATATATACTTGAGTCCCGCATGAGCATACTTGAATCATTTGAATTATTGATCTACTAGAATGATAGAGGAACGTTTGTTCACTAACACCACATAAATACCAACAGGATTTTAGACCATAAACACCTACAGGACTTTGCTTCGCTCAATCTACACTTATTCTTCACATGCCATATATTAAACCATGCATCGCATACCAAGTATTATACACATACACGAAATAAAAAATTAATTAAGAGGGATATTTGAAACTATTGTTCGTTTCTTTTATGGTGGTCTTTGAGATCACTTGTAATATTGAGCCTAAAGTAGAGGTAATGCTCTGAAGTAAAGCTGAAATGAATGAGATGTATCGAACAGCAACATTGTTTGAAAGTAGCAGTTGAGTTCATGGAGACGTTTATCAAAAGTTTGTAAATCATTGGCCAGCCATTGGGTAATGGAGAGGTTAATTCAGAACGTTCAAAAGGGTGGCAGCAAACAATAAGAATCATTATTGATGAGCACAGTTGATGATCATTGTTGATGTGCACTGTTATGTTCACTTTATGATCACAGTTATGTTCACTTTATGATCACTGTTGATTCTCATCCCCCCACAACTTCTCTACAAACCTATCCATCCTCACCAGAACACCAACCTGACCAACCACCCAAGGATGACCTAACATTTGCCTTGGGCTTGGTCTCTCTTCCGGTTTCTTTTTCAAGCAGTAAGCAATGAAACTTTTGAAACTTTCACTCCAGAAAATGTCCTCTTCTGGGATATCCACCAACTTTGGTTCGTATTCCAAAATCAAACTTAATAATTCAATGGGTCCCATTGTCAGTAGAGAATCCGACAGGAAAGGGAATTTGCAGGTTGCTACCTCAAGTAAGGTTAATCCCAAAGACCATATATCACAAGTTACAGTATATGGTTTACCCATGATTCTCTCTGGTGCCATATAATATTGCGTACCAACAAAGGTTGTTGCCAATGAATTTACTACCTCACCACTTACCCCAAAATCACATAACTTGATGTTTCCTTGTGAGTCCAAAAGAATGTTGGATGGTTTGATATCTCTATGTATGATTTTCTGTTGATGCAAATAATTCAAGCCATTTAAGATGGATTCAGCAACTTTTCCTAGGACTTTTTCGTTGATTCTATTAGAAGGATCAAGTTCAATGACTCGCTTATAAATGGCATCTAAGGATTTCCCACCCATATATTCCATTGCAATTCCAATCATGGATTGTTGAGTAACCAAAAATGTCCCATAATACTTGACGATGTTTGGAGAATTACAAAGTCGATTATATTGCAACTCTCTTATGATTTGTTTCTGAACATCCGGATTCGGGTCAGTGTTGATGAGTTTCAAAGCAAAGATCTTACTATTGGGGAGCTTACACTTCAGTACCAGACCACTACTACCTTCACCAAGTTTGCTTATTTCAATGATTTGATTTGTGTTTGCAATAGAATTCCATTCTTCGGGTGTTAATTGTTCTAGCAGGATTGATGTGTCAGTTTCTTGTGGTTGGAACGTTGGAGTTGAGTTGGTAGATAGATTCGATGGCTGGTTAGTTTGATATGATGGCTGGTTAGTTTGATATGATGGATGTTGATATGTTGATATGGGAGTTGGTTGAGTTGAATGTGATTGGTTCGAATGATTTGGTGAATGGGTAGAGTGGTTTGGTGAATGGGTAGAATGATTTGGCGAGTGAGATGCAGATGAATTTCTTGACAGCTGTGGATTCGGGATACCTTGAAATTGCGGAGTCTCCGGAAGTACCTTATTGGATATGGCACCGAAATCTATTGGAGGAGGTTTCCTTTTAGGTTTTGAAGCTTGATAAGGAAATCCAATCGAATCGCTAGATCCACTTGAATTACTAGTGGCTGTATTTAGACTTAGACCATTTAGTGGAATTTGAGTCAAATCAGTAAATGTTCCTACACTAGCAGGAGATGGGATCAGTAGGTTTGGGAAGCGATTACCTCCACGTTTTGTGTTTGGGATATTAAATAATGGTGGGTCCATTTCGGGGGTCTTTAAGGGTTTAACTGGTGTTGAAAGAATGGATATTCAATATGATTGAAGTAGGTATCGGATTGTATTGCAGTCCCTGTAAGTTCACTCTATTAAACTACGCTATTGAGCTAAAGTTCAGTTTAATAGGAGTTCAATTTAATGAACTAACCTATAATTTCAGCGAAAGATATTCAATTATCAATTGAATGGTAGAATATTCAAATTAATCTTTAAGTACTTATACTTCAGATGATTCGTATTACTCAATTTTGGATTCTTAAGTGTAAAGTTAAACCTTCTCTACCTTTTATGACTTATGGTATCAATCGATATTCGTAATACTTCCTATCAACCTTGAATCAATAATCACCTAATAAACCCGGAGATATTATCAATAGAATCTAATCTAGTTTTAACTTAAACCGTCAATAAGATGATATGTTTCAACCTAAATTGTTTGTTTGTTGTTGAACCAAGGTGGCTTGTCGTAGTAGTATCTTTGTTTAAATCTGATGTGCCTATGAAAAATTGGGTCTGTCAGAAAATTTGAGATTTAGCGTTAGCAGGGATGATTGATGTAGAATGATGCCGAAGGATGTGGATCAATTTGAAGATATTTTAGAGTTAATATTGATATTTAGAGATAGTCTATCTAAGAGATAGGTAACTAAGACAATTGTAGTATAGTAGATGATTTGAGAAGTAATCTTCACCTAAACCCAATATATATGAACCCCATTTACTGAACGCGACTACGTCTAACCGTTATTTATGTGGAGCATCACCTTGAACTTGCCAAGTATGATATATGACGTTTAGAATGGATTTATTATTGTAGTATGTAGTTATGAGAGTACTGTAGTAATGTTGATTTGTTTTGTGATGATGGTTATGTTGATGGTATTTGATTCGGTATTTTCTATAACCACAACAGTTATGAAACACCCCTGTTAAAGTTATGATGGTTTTGAATGAGGTATAAGAGGCTATATGTTTAAGGGTTCAATGTTAGAAAATAACGTCAATCCACGTTGAGATTGAGTTCATCTTATACAAATACATACGACATGGCATGGAATGTTACAAGGAATATTATAAACATTAATATTACATACAATTTGGCAAGTAATCTAACAACAATGTGGCAAGTAATCTTACAAACATAAGGCAAGGTTACATAGAATATGGCAAGGTTACATACAATATGGCAAGGAACAAACGTTATGGCGATAAACATAACCGAATGAAAGTATAAACTATAAAGATACACCAGTAGTATGCTGCAAAATAAAGTATCTGAATGCAAAGTGAAGAAAATAAATGAATTTGAGCATTGTTGTACTCCAAATTAGTTTTCACATTGCTGTACTCCAAATTAGTTTTCACCATGTAAGAGATCCTCCAATACCCGGAATCCTAGTATTAATGAACTTTAAAAGCCTTTTTTATTTAGAGTTTTGTCTACTTTTATTTAAAGTCCATATTAATTTCAATACGTTTCTTGACAGTTGAGTTTACCATGGTGTCTTAAGCTCGTTTGGTCCACGGTGCTTGATATATTCAACGTGCTTCAAGGTTTGCGTTGCTCACTCGACTCACTGCTCGCGTTGCTCACTTGACTCACTGCTCGCGTTGCTCACTTGACTCACTGCTCGCGTTGCTCACTTGACTCACTGCTCGCGTTGCTCACTTGACTCACTGCTCGCGTTGCTCACCTCACTCACAGCTCGCTTCGCTCGAGCGTAGCTCACCTCACTCACAGCTCGCTTCGCTCGCTGCTCGCTACTACTTCTTAGCCTTCGACTTCGCTTTGGTCACCTTCACCCCCTTCGGCTTCGCCCTCTTCACCTCCTTAATCAACTTATCCTTCTTATCAATCTTATCACTATCATCAACCTCCTCATCTTCATCCTTAACAGTATCATCATCAACAACATCATCATAATCAACCTTTGCAGATTTACCAACTGAAGCCTTGACGGAATTCCCAGTTTTATAAATTGCCACAGGATGAGTTGAACCATTGTACTTTCTAGTAAATGCCGTTTTAACCTTGGTGGAAATTTTCTTCAAAACCAATTCTCCTTGAGTTGATCCTACACCAAAATCAATAATATTATCCCAATCTTCCTTAGATAAGTAGTAATTGTCCATGATTTCAATGACATCTGGGATGGCGTCAGCTGCAGAGTCATCAGAACCAAACAAAGGCTTTGACAACTTGCTTGCAAAAGTCGGAATGTACTCCAATCGAAGTTCTTTCTTATCGGTACTAGTTCTAAGTCTCGTATGATATTGTAGTTCTTGTAGCATTCTTTGATACTTCATCCCTTTTGAATTTTGACCCAACCAAGCAGAGAATCTGATTTGCTGTTGAACCACCCCTGCTATTTTCGAACATGGAAGTACCAGGGACATTACCCCATGGAATGGCAATAAAGACCACTGTTGATCACTAGACCGAATTAAAGAATTCACATGGTCAGATAAGGATATGGAATCTGCTGCTTCTGCAACAAGCTCCAAATGTTCCAATGGACTTCTTGAATTGGAAGGACTGGTTGCAAGGTAATTCTCTTGAATCATCAAGGGAGCAAAGTCAATGTCATTAAAGTATAAATCGATTTTATCATTCAATGTTAATGGGGAAAGAGCCAGAAACGTTTGACCATTAAGTAATCTTGCTGCAATATCAAACGGTTTGAGGATGGTTTGTTTCTTCCACGATTTGGAAGCATCCTTGGCTTGCTCTGCTCCAATGAACTTTTGAGTTTTGGATACAGTACTTAATAAATTGATCATTTGCCTTATATCGTTATTCGTAGCTTGAACAAGCTGTCCAATTATTGATGGATCCAATTTGATCTTCTCTCTATGAGCAATAGACATCAACCTGGAACGCACTTCCAATTCCGAAGGTCTTCTGAACGCAAGGTCAAATGTCACTCTATCGAAAGTACGCATTTTCGGTAACGATTTGTCATTACAAATAAGAATCATGGGCATTTTGGTAGTTTTACAAAATGATGATAACATCCCGGCACCACCATGGTCCCCAGTAGACATCCCATCCACCTCATCCATAATGAGACAGAATTTTCTCAGTTGCTTAACTTCTTCTGTACCTTTATTTTGGAAAAACCCAACCACAGATGTATTGTTAAGTACTGATTTAACAGAATCATTCAATAACAGTTTGGATCTTACATCTGAGGCATTCTTCTCCAAGACATCATATCCAAGTTGTTTTGCAAGCAAATGTGCCGATGTTGTTTTACCAATCCCTGGTGGCCCACTAATAAGCACAGCTCTGAAATGAGATCCTTCACCGTTCGAACCGTTGAAACCATTTCTGGAACTATCAAACCAATTTGCCAACCAAGTTTGAAGCTTCTTGACTTGTCCCTTATTCCCACAGAGATGATCCAAAGAAGTTGGTGCATATTTGGTGGTCCATAATTTATCATCATCAGTCAATGGAGGAGTGACTTCAGGCGGTGGTCTACTTCCTGAGCTTTCAGCAGTTTGGACAGCAGCGGCTTCAATTTTAGATTTCCTCTCAGCTTCCTTCTTCCTCTCCAACTCTTCCGCTTCTTCTCTCTCAATATCTTCGATTATTTTCCTTTCATCTTGTTCCCTCTTTTGGGATGCTTTCTGTGCAGCCTCACCATCCCCTCCTTCCATAGGCATTCTGGAAATCAATTCAATGAATCCATCTTCATTAATGGCTTTAATTTTTAGTTCCTTGATTTTCTTGATTTTAGATGGTCCAGCTTCATCTCCAATAACGACCAACAGAGTCTTTCCAGAAATGGCTTTGGTGACCTTCGCACCATACCGCTTGGCAAGGTTTTCCGATTCAGTTCGATCAAGTCTGGGGAGCACTCCAGTAAAGACAATCGTTAAACCGGTTAAGCAATTGGGTTGTGCTTCCGGGAGATCTATAGTACTAAACGCTCCCGCTGGTTCTGGTTTTTTGGCAAAGAAGTTGAATTTTTTGTCTTCAACATTGTCTGGGAGGTCAGCATCGGGGATTCCAGAAAGGATTTGATCTGCAGTAATGCCGGTGGAGTTGGATTTCTGCTCAACCTTTGCTTTAACTGGTGATTTCTGAACCTTTGCTGATTTCTGAACCTTTGATTTGGTTGGTGATTTCTGGATTGGATTCTTCAATTTTGCAGGCGGTTTCACTTCCGCATTCACTGGAATTGCCTCCGTCTTTACTTTAGAATCCTCCTCATCATCGATAATAATTGGTGAATCATCAACCTTTATTTTCTTCACTATTGGCTCATCAACATCAAGAACTTCAATTGGTTCTTCAACTTTTCGTTTAACCTAATGATTAGTATTATAAAGAAGAGTGGTTTAATTAAGTGATACTTACAGCTTTGCCCTTGGGCTTTTTGGTGAAGAAGTCGTCAATAAGGACCATGTTGTTGTACGCGTTTATATTTGAAGGAGTGAAAATTAGTACTGTGAGTATTTGTAAGAGAGCGAGAGAGTTCAATGGGGATTATACAAGTACTAAGTTATAAGATTTTATTCTGTAGGAGGTGTATTTGGTCATTAAATCCCTATTTTTTTGATTAGGTTTCTTTGGTACTTTCGATGTTGGACTTCTTTGTATTTACTAAGGCTTGCTAACGTGTAATTCTGTAGAATCTCACGCACTCGAATAATGAGTCTTAGCCATGGAATCATTGATCTTAGTGGGTCATTAGATGATTACAAGTGGATGTGGACTTGTAATTTGGATGTAGACTGTATCAGTTTTAGGAATACTCACGGCTCAATTTTGATTAACAAGTACTTTAGATAACAAATGAATGTCTCATCATCTACTTTTCAAACCCTTTGTAGTCCGGCAATAAGCAAACATTTTTTTCTGCACCGCACCATTTGCAGCATTTTCAGCATTTGCAGAATTTGCAGCCATTCAGTTGAGACAAGAGAAAGATTTTAAGTACTCTAACGGATATTTTTAATACAACAATCAAGCTTGGAATTGTATATCTTATTAGTCTATTTAAGTTAAAGTGTCAACATAATCAGTTATTATTCAAGCTTATCACATGTTTGAAGAGTGTTGTACTTATAAACGTAGTGGTGAGTAGTAGAGGTGATCTCTTCGGTTGACTCTATGTTCAGGCAGGAGCAATGCGATTTGAAATAGATCGCTCTCACTCCTGACTCTACTAATGTTTCAGTACCGCAGGCAATCGCTTCTCTAATGCCTCGCTCATGCCTCACTCCTGCCTCTTCTAATGTTTCAGGTAACCACAGGCAATCGCTTCGCTCATGCCTCGCTCTTCAATCAAATCATATTCATTACTCAAGCCTTTCAAAGCATTTCTCTTTTCTTGTCTTTTATAAAAAAACAAAGCAATACTTGCCATGATCAAACTAAAAGCAGAATGAATAGCAGTAAATGTATACCCTTTGTGATACTTTGGAGCTTGAACAGTTGGATATACCAAACGATCAGCCCAAGCTCTAAATTGTTGGGCAAACAAATTTGAAAACATTAGAACAATTGCACGATCTTGAGCATTATGTCTCATCATATCGTTAACCCAGCCATAAATAACTGGACTTGTTGCAATAGAAAAATATCCCAACATGAATGCAAACCACTTTGCTTTAATTGGAACATCCCAAATGGATAAGATAATATTACCCACAAGATTGAAAGTATATGCAAATGTTAAAGATAACCAACGAGAATGAGTGAAATCAGAACCCCAACAAATGATAAAAACGTAGAGGATCCCAACCGCAGGAGGAACAGCAGTTAATTGATTTAATCTTGAACGAGTGAATTTCTTCTGTGATTTCAACCAAAGTGCAAAACCTCCAATTGTAGTATTAATACTCATCCAATAGCCATAAGCAAGTAAAGTTGCAATGTATATTTGCCAACTTGAGAATACTCTAACCCATAATTTCTTACTAAAGAAATCATCCACACTAGCTGTTTTAATACCACCTCTTGTCATTCTCTTTCTTGCCAATCTAATTTCATCATCTGTTAGGAAAAGCGAATAACAATTGGAAGGAGTACCTGGAGTTAAGAAATATCCAAGGGTACCAATAGGAATGGTAATGATAGCATCGATAATAAATAACCATCTCCAACCTGCAATACCATGTAAACCATTAATTGATTTAGTCACACGACCAGCAATTAACCCACTGGATAAGATCCCCAACATTTGACCACAAGTATAGATGGCTCCAACAAACCCAATTTCCCCAGGTAAGAAGAAATTCCCAAAGATATAATGCCACATCATGAAATAACCACTTTCAGCTGCTCCAGCAAGAAATCTTAATGCATAAAGTTGATTTACATTTTGAATAGCATAATGAGAAAATGTAATAATTCCCCATAAGACTTCAGTACCACCAACCAAATAATGAAGTGGCACTCTTGGTAATAAATACATGAATAACAATTGAAATATAACTGCACCGGAATTATATAACGATTGTGCATTTACAAAATCATTACCAACCATTCCAATATCTTCTTTCATTCCAGAAACATAAGCATTGGTTAGATTGGACTGATCCAAGTATTTCACCCAATAACCAACAAATGAATAAAATGTAATAAGAAGATGAAGTTTAAATAATAATTTCTTCTCTTCTGGACCCTTCTTAACATTGACTGCTTTTTTACGATACTCAAATTCAATAAAGAATTTCCACCATGGACGTTTTTCAATGATTACTTGACTTGATCTTTCAGAATCTTCTTCTATATAGTCAATATAATCTTCCACTTCTCTGTAATGAGGAATGAATTTCCAAATGCCATTCATTGGTGTTGGTTTAATCGGTGAACTTATTGGTTTAATCCAACTCATTGGTTTAATCCCTTAACTTTGGTATTGGTTTACTTCCTTGCTATTGACAAAAATATTCTCTACACCCCATTTTTATACATTATCTAAACCATCAATAGAGGCTTAACCTTAAGCCATAATTCCGACATCGCACTTTGTTGTATAAGAATTGGAATTGACAAATGAATTTGACGTGAAAGGGTTTTCATATGTTACTCAAAGCGAAAAAGTGTTGCATTTTTCGGTTGCATCCGAGATTCCATACTGAAATTGACTGCCGATACCCGACTTAAGTGGATGATTCGTAAGTGGATGATTCGTATGTGGATGATTTAGTTGTTATTTGATGAAATGAAGTAAAAATGAACCTTTAAAATAAAGTAGAAATGAACATAAAATTTAACTAAATGAACATTAATTTGCAGCCATTTAAGTAACATTAATTTGCAGCCAAAAAATAACATAAGTTAGGTAAGAAATCAAGTTCAGTGCAAGTCTTAAGAAAGTTACAGTCCAATTTACAGTCCAATTTTTAAAAAACTCTACAGTAATATGACTGAAGAGTGAGGATGTAATCTTTATATAAAGAGAAAATAGGAATCTTACTCAACATGTGCAACATCAACCTTTTCATTCCATTCCTCATTTGTAACAGCATTTCTTTGATGAGTGTACAACGTTGGAATTGGAACAACCTTTCTTCTAAGAATATGTTTCTTAACTCCATTGCTAAACATCTTGGTTTGATAAATAGCATGAGATCTACATGAAACTGCAAATACATCATCCAATTCTTCCAATGTCAAACCCTTTGTTTCAGGTAAGAACCAAAGCACTAGGAAGAATCCAACAACATTCCAAGCTGCATAGAAACCAAATGCACCAGCAGGGGTAAAAGCATTTCTGAGTCTTGGCCAAGTAAAAGCCAAAATGAAATTGAAAAACCAACAAGTTGCTGTTGCAAATGACATACCAATATCTCTAATATATAATGGGAAAGCTTCTGCGGAATAAGTGAAAGGTACTGGACCTTCACCAGATGAATAAACACATGCAAATAAATAAATCCCAAGAATAATACATGCCAATCTTCCTTGTGGATGCTCTTCTTGATCAATCAAGAATCCAAGACCTGCCATCAATAAGAAAAGTGCCATCAAAGGGAAGGTGATCAAAAGTAAAGTTCTTCTACCATATTTATCAATAGTAAAGAAGGCTGGGATTGCAAATGTAAAATTGAGCATACCAAAACCCCAAGATGCAAGCAATGCAGATATAACACTAAACCCAGAGTCAACGAAAATTGATGAAGAATAATAAGCAATCACATTAATACCACAGAATTGTTGCATGAACATAACAATCCAAGCCCCAAAAGCACCATTTCTATTTCTTCTGATAGTAAACATTTCAACCCATCTCTTCCAAGTTGGAGCAGAATATGACCCTTCTTCTTGTAAAAGTACATGTTGATAGAAACAATCTCTTGCAGCTGCAATTTCATCATGTCTTAATTGGTTTAACGAATCAAAAGCATCTGCATGCCTTCCTTTACCCATTAACCAACGAGGAGATTCAGGAACGTAAGGAACTTGAATGAGTACAATTAAAGCAGGAATTGCAGCCAGTCCTAACATTAATCTCCATTCAAGACCAGTTGCTATACCATGATCTCCAACATAATAAAAGGCTAGGGATGCTACATATCCAAACATAATACCAACAGCAGTAAAGAATTGCCACATCATAACTAAAGCACCACGAATATGCTTGGGGGCACATTCCGCAGAATACGCAGGTACGGTTGCAGATTTAACCCCAATTCCAAATCCTAAAAAGAATCTAGAAATAAACAAATGATACCAATTATTTGTAAACCCAGACCAAAAACATGTTAAAGCAGATATAACACAAGTCCAAAAAATGGTCCATTTCCTTCCAAGATGTTTATTCCAATAATCACTTGTCCAGCATGCAATTACTGAACAACATAAATATGGAGCACCGTTAATTAATCCTTCAATGAGATCAGCATTTTTCATTTCATGAATTCCAAAGGCTGTTGGGTAAAACAAGGTTGCACCATTAATTACTGATTCGTCCATACCTTGAACTGCAGCTGCCATTGAACCCAACGCAATAACTGCGTATAATTTCATTGGTATATACCACTTCTGATCGATTTCTTTTTGAAGTCCCTCTTTTTCACCTTCCGAAAGGAAAGCCATGGAATGGAAGTTTTTTGGAGCTCTTGCAACAGCAGCAGCTCTTGCAAACAATTCAACATCCAAACCATGTTTGGTTGCATAATTTCTACCCATTTGCATTGCTTGATCTTCTGAGTATTGACTTAGTATGTTTTGAGCAGCATCTCCTTCTCCCCCTGTTTCAGCAAGGACACTTGATGATGAACCTTTTATTTCGGAAGAGCTATTATCGAAAATCCCTTGTTCTGTCATTTAATGATATCTATGTTGAGGGGCTTTGATGTATTTATATAAGCATACTCTTACAGCAATTAAAGTACTTTAATCATACCACCCCTCAGATAACAATCATAGCACAAATTGACATCCCCACATATTGGCTGCAAAATTACACTCGCATCACATAAGACCTACGACTCGGAAAAACAGACATAATAACAGCTTACAAGAAAAGTATTATTGCAGTAAACCGGACAGATTGACAGTTGATATGAACCCTGATGGAGTGGCTGCCAAGTTTGGGTTCTGTGGGGTGATTGGACTTGCCAAGTTAGCTGCGGTTCTTGCCAAGTTTGGAAGCTGTGGGGTATGCGTTTGAATGAGTAGGTTATTTAACTTTATAGGAAAAAGGATAATGTTGATCCTCAGCTTACTTCACTGTTTAATCAACTTTTACTACTCTAAGTTACTACTCTTGAGAGCTGGTCAAAAGTGGTAATGCACAAGAAATTTTTGAAACAAATTAGCCAAGGATTATCTTAGCCTAGATTTTATTTGAGGTCTGTGCTTCCTAAGTATAAAAGATAGGTAACAGCATTCCTAAGTATAATAAATCACAGTATAGGTCTCTTATATCTTGCATTCCCACTATTATAGTTTTGTTAAGACCCTATATCATACTCGTTTTGTCTCTTAAGACCCTATATCTTAATTACAATTAACATTTCCCTGATAACCTCTCATTCTACGTCATTGTACATAAATGGCGATTACACGGTCAAGAAATTAGCAATGCACCAGGCTCACTTCATGTGGGGGAGAACATAATATTATATGAGCGATCTTATCAATAATGTCTACTTGTATTACTCCGAGTATAAGATAACGTGTATTACTCCGAGTATGAAATATCTCAACAAGTAATTAATGTTTTCTGGTGATTATATCCTACATATTTTTCTTCCTATTGCAACCTCCCCTGTTCATTACCGGAAATTCTTTCATTACTCCGAAAAGCCAATTAGAAAGCCACTTAGAAAGCCACTTAGAAAGCCACTTAGAAAGCCAGAAAGCTATTGAAGTTTCATAATGACATAACAATCAAGTCAAACCCAGCCAAGGCAATAATTTTTAATTGTATAACTTTATTTATAATGTTTCACTGGGCAGTACTCCAAGAATGTTATCAACTCAAATGACGTCAATCAGAACAGTGTCATGGCTTGACCTTCGTAGTACTTCTCTTGCATGAAGGACTCATAGCTGAGCTAAGCAAAAGACTTAAATTCTTTACATCGCCGTATGATCAGTGTAATGCCTAAGGATTAGGTGAAGGTTTAAGTGGATTTTACTAGAGTATTAGGAAGTTGAATACAAATTGACAATACAAATTTTCAATACAAATGGACAAACTTGATAAAACTTCATTGTAGAGGGCAAGGGCAGAAATTCACATTTAAGGAAAACCACTGCAAATAAAGTCTTAACGCGTTATCTCTAATTGCAAAACATTCAGCCTCATAAATTAGCTCTTACGGCAGCACAACATTTAAGTGACATGGTTTGTAATATCGTTTAATTGTTTCTTACGAATTTCTTTACTGATCACAGTCTTGGTTACTTTTCCGTAGTAACTCACAGTCTTGGTTACTTTGTCACTCAAATTCGGCTGCAAATGAAACTGCCCATTCCCAAGAGAATCTGTTCAACAGCCTACAGGGAAGACAATCGTCACAGGACACAGAACTTTTATACATTTATGCTCGTCGCCGGTTGATTATATATACGTTATCTGTAGCTTGATGTGAAACCTATATGTTGCAATTTATTTGTTGATATGAACTATAGTCGATTTTTATCTATTTGTTGACTTGACCGTTGAAGTATCATACAAACCTTCTGGTTGATTATATTTACTAACAGATATTGAAGGTGAATTGAAAATCTACAAAGGCTTAAAAGTGGGGAGATACTTTCCATATCTCGCCTACTGCCTGAGAAACATACAATCGCCAACCCTGAATGATCTATTATTATATAAATTCTATATCTAGAATGAGTTAAACTGACTATTGTATCCATACTCTTCCGAATGCAAAGGATGTTCTACACTTCGGTCCGAACTGTAGCAACATTGTCCTTGTTAATCATTTTAGATTGAATTTGATGATGATTGGCTATCTTAAGCAGTCACTATCTTAAGCACTCGCTATCTTAAGCACTCGCTATCTTAAGCACTCGCTATCTTAAGCACTCGCTATCTTAAGCACTCGCTATCTTAAGCACTCGCTATCTTAAGCACTCGTTCACTATCTTAAGCACTCATTCGCTATCTTAAGCCGTTGAAGTACACTACTTCGTACTCTCTCGGTACGCTACTTCGTACCGTACTCTCGGTACGCTACTTCGTACTCTCTCGGTACGCTACTTCGTACTCTCTCGGTACGCTACTTCTCTCGGTACGCTACTTCGCATCGTACTACTTCGTACTCTCCTTCTCCAAAAAGTCCGTCCACAAACTAGCAAAACTCTGCCTACCCTCCTCATGATCACTCTCCAAACCGGCCTGCACCTTCTGACCTTCATCCCATTCCAACAACGCACTAATCAACTGCAAACTCTCAAACTTCTTGGTATCACCCCTCGGAAATGACAAGAAACTGATTATTATATTAGATATCAATTGTTTATCTATGGTGTTCTTGTTATTGTTTTGCTTCAACAATGATAGTGACTTTGTAAGATGCTCATTTAGTATGATAGCCTCATGACGCAACTTCCCTATTTGAAGTTGTTTATTATGCAAGTCATTTTTTAGGTCGCTTGTTTTGGCGACATCTTCCTTTAAAGTTGAGATTTGTAATAATGAGTCTTTCAATTGAGTATCCAATTCTTCATTGGATTTGAGAACGTCTTCAATTTTCAAGTTCAATGAGGATATTTCAGCTTCTTTAAGTTGACGGTACAGTTCAAATTCACCCTTTGACTTTTTATCTACGTCTTCAAAATCACGAATACGATTTTGAAGTTCTTCTACGGATCTCTGTTTATCTTCTATGATTGAAGACAACTCTTCGATTTTCAAGTTTAAATTTGAATTTTCTGAATTGACTTCATCTTGAACCAAATGGAACTCTGAGAGTTCCACCTTATATTCGTTGACTTTCCTTGTAAGTTTGGCATTGACATTCTCCAATTGGTATTTATCATTAGTTAATTCCTCAATTGTATACTCGTATTGTTTGGTTGAACTGTTTAAGGATTTGGATAATCGATCACATTCATTGTTCAATATTTCGATTTCAGCAGTGAGTTTCTTGGTAGTGGCTGCGTTTTCAGCAGAACTGGCGGCAGTATCAATGAGAGTTTCCTTTTCTTCAAGAACTTTCTTGTTATTTTCAATAAGTCGTTTGTTTCCCTCAGTAAGTCTTTTGTTGTCACTCTCTAGCCTTTGGTTTGTTTCAAGTGCTAGTTCCAACTCCGCTTCCGTTTTCTTCATGTTGGTGAATAACGACTTCATCAGTATAAGTTTACTCATTAATGAGTCATACAGTTGTTGTATTTGATCTCTTTCGGAAGTTGACTTTGAAGCTTGTAATGTGAGTTCCTCTATTTTTGATTTTAGGGAACTAATTGAGTTGTCCTCGGATTCATTGGGAGTAGGTTCATTATTTGATTCCGGAGTAGGGACATTATTTGATTTACCATTTGAAATTGAACCATTAAGGTCTTCTTTAGCTTCTATAACAGCTTCTTTAACTTCAGTATCCTTCAGAGTAATGTCTTGTGGTTTGTCCGAATCTTGTGAGGTTTCACCAATAACAACCAGAACTTCTCCTATTTCTTTTGGAACGTCCTCTACATTTTCTTCTGGTACTTCTTCTACAATTCCTTCTGGAACTTCAACTTCAAGATGACCTTGAGTAACTGAGTCATCTTTGACCTTCTTGTTCTTCTTGTTCTTGGCCATGTCAACAATAACGACAGCTGGAGCTTTTGCGAAAAAGTGCGACTTGCTGTAGTGCGAGGAAAGAGCGTAGGGTGAGGGTGTTTAAGGAGGGTCCCATTAAAAGGTCAACGAGTTTATAGTTTAAACTCTTCTCTGGAGTACAATTCAATAGATATTTTTGAGACAGTGGTTCATGTTGCTAATATTAGAGTAGTTCATTTATAGTTCAATTCTGCTCAACACATAGTTCAATTCAGTTGAATACATTGAGAGTTCAAATCTACTCAATTCAAGTCAATACATGTTCAAAATCTACTTAATGGTTGTAAACCCACCATATAGACTCTTTGTATGTTTGATCTTTAATAGATACATTTACAGGTTAAGAGCATATAGAGTTCGTAGTGAGAGTAAATATTAAGATAGAGGAGTTAAGAATGAGTCAATATAAAGTGAATATTATTAAATATTTTCTTGAACATTGCTTTCCTCTAATGTATATCTTATTTTCCTCTAATGTACATCTTATGAAGAGCTTCCATTAACTTGGTACCTCACTCCTTCACCTTCACCTCCCAATTGCGCCAACCTTGAGACTCGCGGTATTTCGCTCGCCCAGCGAACAATACACGTTATATTTCAGTGAATCGGACGTATTCAAGTGAATCATTGGGACATTCAAGTGAACCATTGAGACCATAATCCTCATTAGTACTTTTCATTGAATTGATACATAAAAACATTTGAATTCTAACTTAAACTTGAGTTTACTAGCACTCCAGCACACATTTCAGTTCATTTACGCAATGGATTACCTAGACTATCAACCAGATGAACCAAGCTTACCTCAACCAGCTTTATCTATTCCAATTGTTTCAAAATACTTTGAGGATAGGAATGTGATTGATTTACTTAACAAAGGAGAGTCTAGTAATTTATCTAATAAAGATCAATCGAATAATCTACCTGACAAATTGGTTAATAAAGAGAACGTCAAAGGAAAAAAGGAAAATAGAGAAGATGATTTGACTCTGCTGACGCTATCCTCCCGTTTACTGAGAGTTCTTAACAATCCACTTACAGATACCCAAATCCGGGACATTTTTCTGAATTTGGAAGGGTTGGATCATCTTATTGAACCTGGTATCAACGGAGTTGTTTCTAGAAAGAAGTTGAAAAGTTCATTTGAAGGAGATTTAATTAAATCCCACTCCCAAGTTCTTAAGGAATATCAACCAATCGTAGGACAACTTAAGAATGTGGAAGACAGACTCACGAAATTGAACTTGTTGAGTGCCCAAGTGAATGAAAAAATGGATGGTAATTATACAAGCTCTCATTCGTTTAATAAAGAAGCAACAGAGTTGAATAAGAATAAAAAATTATTAGTTCTTAAGAAGAATTTATTATCTAATTTCAAACAACAATTCACTTTGAATGAGTACGAAGAATTTGTTCTTATTTCTGGAGATATTAATGATGAATTCTTCACTGTTCTAGAAAAAGCAGAGAAAACAATCCAGAATTGTTCCGTTCTTTTGGCTGTTGATAACCCTCAATTAGGGTTGAAGATCATTGGTAAATTGAACCTGCTTATAAACAAGTCGATAGAGAGATTGATTACCTTTGCAAATAAGTCTCTTGGGAATTTGTATACAATCTCTTCTAGATTGGCCACGCTTCATAAATGTCTTTTATACTTGAAGTATCATAAATTGGATGATTTCAATGCGGTGATATCCACTTTTATTGAGGCAAGACTGAAGACATTGATTGATGATTTTATCCTTCAGACCTCATCTGGTGTAAGGGGTGGTAGTAAAGGCCGGGGGAGCTTGAAACCAATTCTAGCTCTGGCCCATGATCCAATTAGGTACATTGGAGATGTTTTGGCGTATGTTCATTCGGTCGTTGTCAATGAGGTTGAAATGGTTGAGAGTATTTTTGGGGGCATAAACACTGTGACTCAAGATGAAACGACACACTCTTTGACTGCATCTTGTACCAACGGGATCTTAAAATCCATCACCAAACCCCTTAAAAGTAAGATTGATCAAATAATTTCCATTGAAGCAAAACTCAACACCATCCACAATATCTACCAATTACTTGAGCTCTACACTATCATGTTCAGTAAACATGCCCCAGAAAGTGATCTCCTAATCACAATCTCCCAATTAATTTCATCATGTCAATTGAAGATATCAACCATCATCAAAAATAAACTCGTAACAATCAAAAATAGTAATCTGGCGCAGTTGGAATTATCTGCTGATTTGCAACCTCCAGAATGGCTCATTTCGTTTTATCAGGAAATATTGCCCATTTTGGATGAAACCACCCTGAAAACAATAATGAACTTATCGCCTGAAGAGAATGAATCTTTGCTCACAACCATCGTGAATGAACCCGTTAACATTGCCAACGAGCATGTGCTTCAAAGTGATCTTGTAAAGAAGGACCAACTTATATTGAAGTTGAATTTTTTGGATGTGATACTTTCCAAAATCTTGCCTATAACTTTATTAAGTGATAAGGTTTTGGAAATCAACGAAATCGAAACTTCTCTCACGGAGGAGTTGATATCGTTTCAGTTGGATGAATTATTACATGGGTGTAAATTATATGACTTCTTCAACGTTGTCCGTATGATAACTCCAATCGATGAATATTTTGATGTTTCTGTATATGAACCGATCAAGGAGAATAAATGGTTCAACGAGGAGTACATGTTAAAAGTTGATGATCAAATCAGAGAGTACGTGCCAAATGCTTTGCTTGATATTCAGCAATCGTTATTGAAATTGAATGCTCCGTTGATTGTGAATGAGGTGATCACGGAAAGTTCAGTACGGTTTATTCTGTTTTATGAGAAGTTTGAGAAGATCCTAGTGGAGTATTTGGGTGTTGGCTTTGGTTGGACCGATGTGGAAGTTGGGGTTTTATTGGGAGTTGAGGATGTCTATGAAGAGAAAAAGAGGTTGGAGGGCCATTTACCAGACATTTGAGCATTCTGCAAAAGATGGAAACTACATAGACGTTGTGTATCTGAGACGAGATCACGCAACATGCATTTACAAAAACTTATTACTAAACGAATGAAGATGTAAATACTTCTATGCACACTTCTTAATCTTATGCAAATCCTTAATCTTAAGCTGATCCTCTTTAACAAATTCGCTTAACCAATAAGTAGCTTAAATTTGTTTGTCCCTAATATTGGTTTTCGAGTTCACCGGATTACTTTGAGTTAATGTTTATAGTTGACTTGCATTGATTAGAGTGAACATGCGTCAGGGAACTTATTCGAGTTTCCATGCATTCATTCCACCTTCATTTCGGGGTGCACTCACAAACTTACGGGTGCGCAGAATAAAATACCCCCTAATAAAACGCCGCCTAAGGGGTGAGCTATTACACCAATTATTTCTATTCATATTAACTTGTAGCATTATGATTATTGTATTAGGGAGGATACAAGAGGAAGATATGAATTATCATACTTTTATCTAATTCCATTAATCTTAAGAATTATAAAGTAGCCATGAAACTATCTGAGTATCCCACCTATTCTGGTGCCTGTCGTTTGCACAATACAACTTATCTACAACTTAAAAGATAAATTCATATTTAATACTTCTTCTCAAGTTAGAACAATTCAGTAGCATACGTGGTAAATTTTCCCTTTGATTGGAAACTAAATGCCAGTTGTAAGACATTAATATCACTACCATCACCTGGAACATCTGACATTGGAACATCACATTGAACATCCATTTCTTCCGTATACCCACAAAACAAGCTAGGTTTTTCCTTAGAGAACAACTTCACCTTTGGATTCTGAACCCAAGCGGTTTCACTAATTTTCCCTGTATCCATATTCAAGATAACATCCCTTTCAGAATCCGAAACCTCAACCACACTTGGATTATAGAACAATCTAAAAGGTAAGTTTGAAATCGACTGACATCCATAACTGATAGCAATAGTATTAGATTGTGACAAAGTTGAAGACAAACTACCACTACCACCAAGAGAAAGATAAGTTGGGAGACCTCCAATACTCATACTGGCACTACTAGCCGTACCAAGTTGAAAGTTCATACTCATAGTAAAAGAGATGGAAACAGAACTACCTTGACCTTCACCATTAATCATCGATAAACAAGGCAGTGCTGGAATTCTATAAGATTCATCAATTGTTGGCTCGGACCTGGCATTGTATTTAATCTCATGAAATTTGTACATCCCACCTTTATTGATTCTTTTGGATAGTTTACTTGGTGACATACCCATGAATTCTTTATCAGGAACCAATAAAGTGTTCTTATCTTTGAAACGAATGATTGATCTCTCTTTTAATATATATTTTAACTGATGAGCTTTAAGTTGACTTCTAGATGAAACTTCAAATGGTAATAACGAACGTTTATCTAAATCAACTTGAGTGAAAGACTCATCATTTGTAACACTTCGAGCTTCCAAACTTGTTTTATAAGCTTCTTGTTGATCAAGGAGATCTTCAGTAACAGTTCCATTGAAAGAATCCAAGTTGATCCACGTAGTAGGGAAATCTTCCTCAGCGAAGGAAATATCATCGTTATAAGTATCAATGTCGTCTTGAGTTGAATCAGTATTGTCATAAGTCGGATCATAATTTACAATAGGTTGAGTTGACCAAGAATTATTAAAATCATTCTTATCCTCGTTGGCTAAATTCTTATCACCACCAATGAAAGCACTAGAAACACATTTAAATGAAATAACAGCTAATAGCAAAGGCACTGAGAACTTCATGATATAGTTAATAAAATTTGCCTTCATGGTACAATATATATAGGCAAAGATAGCATAGGATGTTTGGAATGGTAGTAAAGTATTGAGGTTTTAGAAAGTCGTGCTTCAAGAGGATTTTGCACCCAAATGAATGGGGAAAAACTAGGTCTGGATGTTTACCAAGATTATTTAACAAACTAAACAAAAATCAAGCTAATCTTCCCTAACTCTGTCTTCTCATTTGAGATCTTCTCCTTAGTGGTATTGCTAAATTTTTTTTTGGGGGCAATTCACTATAACCCCCAATGACATGGATTCAATGAAGTTCTAATTGAGCATATTACAATTTTATTTGAGCAACTGGAGCTGGTCTCAAAATTAGTATGAAAACTTGCACCTTCCTTCAAAAGGTGAGCTTAATAAGAATGAGTAATAGGTATATTTAAGAGATTCTTTCCCTCGTAATAGTTGCCACTTTTTTGCAGCCAAAAATTTACAAAAATAATATCACATTTAAGTTGTCACCTTAATATTGTCTATACTGTCGTTGAGATTTATTGGATATTGAAGAGTTAAGTTTATAATCCCTATAATAAAATTCTCTTTACAAATTCCCACTTGCTATCCCTCTAATTAATTTCTCTTTACGAATTCCCACTTGCTATCCCTCTACCTTGTAATTCCCTCTACTTTTCTGATAATTCCCGTCATCTCCCTCTTAGGCTGATTCCCCCTACCATACCCATCCTTTGCATAATAATCCATAGGATAAAATTCCTTAACCCAAGTATCCTTCTCCAACATCACTGTAGCTTCATAAGGCGTTAGCAAAGGTTTGCTAAAAGCATACCCCCAATCAATGGACAATCTCGGACATGCAACCTGAATAAATGCATCGATATCATCAAACATGGCCAATTTCTGAGGAAAGATTTCACTCAAAATAATCTTCACCACTTCTATACCTCTTTCTTCCAATTGTACTTGTAATTTATCCAAGGTTACTGGGTTTCCCTGCCTACCTAAAGCACCCAAGATCAAACCAATTTTCTTTGCACTAGAAGCAATTTTGATTGCATCGGATCTAACCTCCACCATTTGTTTCTGATCATAATATTCCTTTGTGAATTTTCTTGAATATGGATCATACCTATAAGCTTGAATTTCCGGGTTATGTATCATGGAACTTTCAAGATGGAATCTACCATCTCCAACATAGATCATACCTTGATAATGATTTTTATCTAGTCTTGCAGAAGTACAGCCCAATACTTCACCCTTTGAAAGAGGTCTTGTTTGAGGAGGAATTAAATAAATAGGATGTTCTGATTCACTCTCCAACTTTGCTTTCGCACTATGGATGGTTGGATTGAATTGGATGGTACCAAAGATTGCTAATTGAGAACCCATTGGGAAATTTTTCTTAATGGTATTAATAAGATGAGTTTCATCGATATTAATTGTTAC
Source organism: Kodamaea arcana (assembly GCA_030574295.1). Lineage (NCBI taxonomy): Eukaryota > Fungi > Ascomycota > Pichiomycetes > Serinales > Debaryomycetaceae > Kodamaea > Kodamaea arcana. The sequence continues at coordinate 103,051 of JAJMER010000019.1, forward strand.
AAAGATATAAAGAACTTTAATCTCTGTTATATCAATTGGAACCAAACATGAATGAGCATAATGGATGATGAAATCACAATCTAATGATCTAGCAGTATAATCATCAATACAACATGCCCCATATGAAACATCTCCCATTACAATTGTTTCAACATTACAGAATTGTTCTAGAATATCCGAAATGATTAAGGAATAAATAAGTAACCCTTCAGGCATTTGTAAGGCAACTCGTTTGGATGCATTTTTCTTTACATTCCAAACAGTCTTATGGATTTCAAAGTTATAATTGGATGGAAGAAGTTTGATAGCTTCATTGAGATCTTTATCTTCGAGTATTTCATTTGGTATTTGATTCATAACTCTACCAATATGATGATTTGGTTTTCGAGTAGCAACAACATTTCCGTCATTAAGTTCAACGCTACCTTTCTTTACCCCTGAATCAGTAGAATCATCTGGTCTTTTTCCAATAAACCTTCGTCTGCTCATGTTGTGTGTGTATCAATCTATTTGTATTGTCTATCAACCTGTATTGTCTATCAACCTGTATTGTCTGTGATATCAACCTTTCCGTCTATTTAGACCTTTCAATATATTACTATTTATCTACCCCTCTGAATCTCAATTGATATTAAACTGTCTAAAGATTGATTCTGAGGGTGGAGGGTTCTGGTCAGCTCATCTCACTAAGCATGTTGGGTTGTATACAGGAGTTTTGTAAAATCATAACTATATTATATACAGTACTATTTAGTTAGGTGAAAAATAAGTAATAATAAGGTTGAGTTAGGGAGGATGTATTGAAAGAATTAAAATGTGGGCATTTTTGGTGCTACTTATTACTTTCTAGTTAACTAAGTTATTTTTGATTTATTAGTTTTCAGAATGAGTTATGAAGACTTGAATGTCCCTCTTGGACTCTGTTTAAGGAATAGCATCTTGAGCAAGTAATTTGCATTTAAGATTTATATCAAATCATTAAGAAAGAAGTTACAAATTTATATCAAATTGTTAAGAAAGAGGTTACAGATTTGTATCAAATTATTAAGAAAGAAGTTACAGATTTGTATCAAATTATTAATAAAGAAGCTACAGATTTGTATCAAATTATTAATAAAGAAGCTACAGGTTTATATCAAATTATTAAGAAAGAGCTTATCAAACTATTACGAACGAGTTTATCAAACTATTAACTAGAAAGAAGTTACGATCACTCAACAAGAGTGAAGCAATATATTAAACTCCATTAAGGTCCCTAGCATGGCCACATAAACACCTCCCAAATCACTCAACTCCTCTCATGGCCATTTCGCAGCCAAACTCGCGGCCAATTCGCAGCCCATCTCAAACCCCACTAACCGCGCTTTTTGCTCTTACAACCAGAAACTACGGCATCAAAGGTTGGACCATTAGATATTTGTATACATACTTCATTAGAGTCCTACAAGGAGGATACATTACATATCAGACTAAATTACGGACTATTCACTCATAACAAACTATTGATTCATCACGGATTATTGATTCATTACTTATTACATACCTCATCGGAGATACATTTCAAGTTTCAACAGAGGACTAAAGATAAGTGTACTTAAGTTAAAGATAGAGGAATAAAAGTGAGAGATTTGCATTAGCCATAGGAAACAAACAATTGGTTTGAGATAGAATCTATATACTACAGTATACGCCTGGACTCAACTCACAATGATCACACCATACTTTTCAATCAACCAGGATGATGAATTCATTCTAATCGATATCAAAATCTCCCATATTCGATTTGATTCCAAAAACATCGAAATGATTGTTCAAGATGAATTATTCATCTTTTCATTGGTACCTTATTATTTGAGAATTCGATTACCATTTGCATGTATTGATGATGAAAGATCAAATGCCGTTTATGATTCGGAATATATTAAAATCAAGATTGCAAAATTGAATAAGGGTCAACATTTTCCAGATTTGGATTTGACTTCAAAGTTACTTGCAAGGAAAGAAGTGGAAGGAAATGGACCCAAGATTGAGGAGATGGATAAGGGAATTCTCAATGAATTACAACCCAATAATGAATTACAACCCAATAATGAATTACAACCCAATGAGACAGAATCACAACCCAATGAAGAAACCGAAAAAATTAATGATGAAGGTGAACAATTTGATTGGGAGATTTCCCAGTCAAGTAATCAACAACCACTTACTGGAGTCAAATATGGATTTAATAATCAATTTGATCAAATAGTAGGGATTTCATTAACTAATGGGAATGATATAAATGAAGTAAGTGATCCAGAACAAGCCAATTCTAATCAACGTATAATGGAAAGATTAATCAAAGAGAATATCAAATTTGATCCTGAAATTTATGCTGCTGATTATATTATGGAAAAATATCCAAGTGATGATGATGATAAATTCTTTAAAGATTTGATTGAATGGAGAAACCCGGTAACCAAGCAATTTCTAACTTGGTATAAGAGTGGGGGTTCAACACCATCCACAATGCCGGTTACTTCCACACAGACAATGCCGGTTACATTTACAAAAGATGAACAAGAAAAGATGCTTGCTTTACCAAGGAAGTCATATCTTATTGAGAACAAACCTCAATTGCTCTGCCTTATCGTTTCCTTACTCTTTTCCTATCATTTCGAACTAAGAGAAACAGAAGGTGATCATAATGTTGAAAGTGCTTGGACCGTTGGGAAATTGACTCCACAATTCTCCATGCTTGATTCTTCAATTGTAGGTGGAGAAGGAGAAGATATTCTTCATGCTACTGTGATTACTCTGATAAGAAGAGCCTTGTCGTATCCATTGCACAGGAATTATAACTTGATAATGAAGGTTTGGGAAGATGTTTATTACAACCTTAGAGGAGGGAAAAGACTTATACTTAAGAGTTTCTTGGATTTGAAAGAATTGTTCAGGTTTCACGATGTTTACTATGTCTATGATAAAATCTGGCTTGAGGATTTATGTAGTTGGTTGATTTCAGATGACATTTCAGAAGGGGTAATCAGGACGTTGGCTCATGATTTGAAAAAACAATACGAGTGTGTGACTAAGAAAGAGATAACTTTCGAGAAGTTTGATGTGGAGGAGTTGGAGGCCGATGATATGGATGAGGATTCGGAAGTTATTGTATTGAATTTGGACGAGATTGAGGAAATGGCTGAGGATGCGTATAAGGCAGCACAGGAACTGGATCATGTTGGTGAAATTGTACAACTGGGGTTGGAAGAGGTTGGGGGTTTGAGAGGATTGGAAGAGGTGGGGGGTTTGAGAGGATTGGAAGGAGGTGGATTGGAAGATGTAAGGGGTTCAGGAGATTTAAGGAGTTCCAATGGGATGGAAGATTTAAGGAGTTCTGAAGGACTGGAAGATTTAAGGAGTTCTGCAAGAAATAATCAGCATAAATCACCAAATCAACTTGAAGATCAGCAATCCAACCTGATTCTACTTTTAGATCTGATTCAACCCGATCAGTCCGAAAAATCACATTCATTGATTACCGAAATCACAGGGGAAGAAGTAAAAGCTACAAGTGTACAACAAAATAATGATTTGAAGTTCTAAAGTGGACCGTAATTTCCAAACTAATTTCAAGATTTGGAAAATAAAAAGGAGATTGGTATTGAGATTCTTACAATTGGTTGGTGAGATTCTTACAATTGGTTTGTATGAGACTCTTACAATGAAGTATCATGATTAGCTCCGATGTTCTCCAAGCGCCTCGAATGACGACATTCACCTGTATTTTCCACTGTAGGGGTATTATTTTCCACTTGTATTATTTTCCACTTGTATTAATTCAAATAAAGTATTTTCCACCTAATAACACAAATAATGGTAATTAATACTAGGAATAGTAAAAGTATTGGTAACATAAATATTAGGCTTGATTAATCCCACTGTCTGAGAAATAACGCATAAAGCTGCAAAAGAAGTATGCAAAAGAAGGATGCAGAAGAAGGATACATAGGAAGGAATGTAGTGATGATTTTTTCAAGTTAGACAACTTAAATGAAATTAAGACTATTCAAGGTCAATTGGAAAAGTATTCATGGTTAAAATTATTGTACTTGTACTGTGATTGTACTATTCTGTAATTGTACTATTCTATAATTGTAATTTTCAATATCCAATGAGGCAGATCATCTCCATTGGATTCCTTGATGCTCAACGTTCTTCATGAACAAGTTCTTGAATAATAATTTAATAGTTTGTGGAATGTTTCATTAAAGTAATGGAGCCTTGAAGAAAACTACACTAAAGGACTAGTTGAGGCTACCAGCCTACTGTAAATACCTAGGGAATGTTCATATCCAGGCACAGCACGGTATATTTTATACTATACATTTAGGGAATATTATACAGAATATGTACTATACATTTTGGGAATATTATGTACTATAAACACTAAGGAACTCTATAAGCCTTTAATCCCTCTTCATCTTATTCACTCCTCTTACAAGATACAAAGATACCGTCCCCTTCACAACCATATCCCTCAACTACCCTACTACCTCCAAGACTAAAAAAGAACATCGCAACAAGAGTGACTCAAACCCTCTCTCTTTCCCGATTTTTCAGACTCTTGTCATTGTTCTCGATTATTCGTCTTGACATATTTTCTTTTTTAACCTTCGTCTAACCTACCAACAGAGTGAGGCACATATTCCGGGTAATCCGTCTTACATACTAGCCCATCCTACATACGAAGCCAATCTACACACTACATCTTTCACCTTTCCCCATCTTTTATTTCCATCTTGAATTTGCATTTCCATCTCTATATTTCTATTAAAACTATACGGAGATGAATGCAAAATGTTCGGGACTGTTTAAATATCACATAATGATGATATTATTTGAGGTTGAATGAAGACATCATTCGGACTCTAAAAATATCATTGATACTCCCTAACACTGAGTATCTTTGAGGTAAGACCTCAATTATATCACATACTTAAAATGCTTTGCATCATAGATGCTTAGAATGCCTTGCATCACAGATGCTTATCCCAGATGCTTAGAATACCTTCATCACAGGTGCTTAGAATCCATCCCAGATGCTTAGTTCACCTTCATCCCAGATGCTTAAGATACCTTCCATAGACTCAAATTACCTTCAAGACTCAAATCACCTTCAAGACTCAAATTACCTTCAAGACTTAAATTACCTTCAAGACTTAAGAATACCTCCAATACTTAAGAATACCCCCAAAACCTAAATACCCCCAATACTTAAGAACCTTCCACATAATGATTACCTTCAACTCACCCTTGGTGCTTCATACTATCAAGATATAACGATAAGCATTTCTGCTACAGATCAATTCAACTCATTTCAACCTACAATTTAAAAGGAAAGTGCTTGTATACAGAACTATAACGACCGTCCAACTCGTCACTTCGTATACGGTGAAAGGATATCATGAGGATACCTCCCAACATTCAGCAGACCCCTCCTATGCCCCCTTGGAGCAGAAGTACCAACCGATGCCACTGGCTCCGACTGCTCTGATTCAGCATCCGTCTCTTCAGTCTCAGTGATGGCACCACCACGTTCAACAATTGATACTTCCTGAGCTTCAGCAGGGTTGACTCTGGTTTCAGAAATCGTGGTGTTGTCCTCCTCCATATCCATGGTGTCGTCCTTCTCAATAGGATCTTTCTCAGATACCCGAGGGTGTAGAGGAGTAGATGTCATTATGATGTCACCTCTACGGCTAGGAGAACCAAGATCAATCGACATATTATCTGATTTCTGACGTTTATGTCTGAATGGGTTGGATCCTACAGTAGGTGGTCCCGAAACAACTCCTCCTGGGCCACCGGGTGGAGTCCCACCAAGCTGACCACCCGGTTGTAACATGCCACCCGGTTGTAATACACCCGATTGTAATACACCCGATTGACCTGGTTGACTGCCTGGCTCCCCAGACTCCGGCTTCCAGTGATGAAACTGAATGATATGCTGAAATGAGGTCATCAGTTCCTGGGATGGTGGCTGTCCTTGTTTATGCAAAGGTTGAGCAGGTGACGGTTTCACCTGCATTGTAGTGGTCAAAGGTGATTTGCTTGCAGGAGGCAAGATGTATCCACCAGAAGGTTGTTGTGAATGTTTTACTTTTTGTTGATGTTGCTCGATTCTACCAAGGTTGATTCGATTAGGTGATTCCACAGGCATCAGATAATGCCTCTGGTGCTGATATCTCAGCAGCCTACGGGTATTAGAGGTATTACTCATCACAGGCCCACCAGTGGCTCTGTAAGGAGTTATTGGGGTTGCAAGGTTAGCTACCGCTGCAGCACCAATTTTGGCAGGAGACAAAGGTCTACGCACGGGGGTCATTACGGGCGATGTGGTTGACCCGGAAGATCCAAACCGGTAATTTAATGCTGGGACCGGATTGGCGTTGAAATCAACCAGGTATCTTGAGTTTGACCTCAGATGTCCCTTTTGGAATTCAGAAGGGGTACCAGGGGTTTGTTGAGATGACTGAGACGTCTGAGATTGTTGAGATGTCAGGGTCTGTCCAGGTTGTTGTGGTTGCTGTCCAGGTTGAGATTGCCCGCCTTGTTGAGTACGACCAGGTACTGCTTGGGGACCACCTTGTATTGCTCCTTGAGAATATCCCTGTGGGCCTGGCGGTCCTTGCAGGGGGTCAATACTTCCTCCAACGCACATCATTGGGATTAAATGAGGAGGAATCTGAGCCCTTAAGGCGTTTTGAAAAATGTTCCAGTTCTTCTGTGCAATTTCCAAACGATAGAATTCTTGTTTGGTTCGTTCTTGCTCTGCTTTTAGCTTCAAGGCTTCTATGTAAGCGTTTTCCGAGAGTGGGAATGATAATACATTAGGACCTAGTAGGGATAATGGGCCGGTATCTTGGGATTGGCCTTGTGGGTGCTGAGATATTCCTTGTCCTTGTTGGCCTAGTCCTTGTTGGCCTTGTCCTAGACCTTGTTGACTTTGTTGACCTTGCTGACCTTGTTGACCTTGTAGTCCTTGTAGTCCTTGTTGACCTTGTAGACCTTGTTGACCTTGTATTTGCATTGGACCTAAGTGAATACCCAGTTGATGACCCAGTTGATGACCCAGTTGATGACCCAGTTGTTGTGATGGTTGAAATTGAGTTGGTTGCTGATGAGGCTGCTGAATTATCGGTTCTAGACTTGGTTGAAGTTGTTGCTGTGATTGTTGCTGTGGCTGCTTCAGCAGTTGTTGCAAGTATGAACCTTCTAACGACCTCTTTGAACCCAGACTTTGCTTCGGCGGTTTATTACCACCTCCTTGTTGGAATTTATCTATAAGAGAATGTACACTCATGGTGGACATATTTTAAATTACCTTGAAATATCCATATAAACCTTAAATAAATAGTTGGCTCCTATAACTTAAAGCAATATACTCTACAAGTAAATGCAATAGAATTTCAAAAATACAAGCGGAAATCTATAACTAACCTTTGTAATACCTACAAGCTTGCCTTCCTCTTCTGTTGGTATTGATGTTTTTTTTGGGCCTATTTATTTTTGGGGGTACGAGTCGGCATGTGCAGGTGGCTCGATCTAAATTTCCAAGCAGCTCTCCAATAGGGAAGAATTTGACCGAAAGAAGGTGCCTTTAAGGGGGGACATACATAAAACAGCGACGCCCGCAAAGAAAGAATATCTTTTATAAGCCTTGTACAATGATATTTATACAATGAATAACTTATAGATATTATTAATTTTAGATCAAATAGTTAGACTTAAGAGGTAAAGTTGTCTGGTTAAGTTTTTTGTCTGCATGTTTCCAGACATGCGAAGGACGTCCATGAATTTAGAAAATCAGTATAAAAAGATTGTATTCATAGTTTATATTCATAGTTTATATTCGTAGTATATATTCATAGGATATATTCATAGTATATATTCATAGTAAATACATAGTATATATACATACTAAATACATAGTATATATACATACTAAATATACATACTAAATACACATAGTAATGAAGTTAAGGGATAGAATTGACAGGATATAGCAAGTATAAATAGAAAATTAAAAAGTAATATATGAACTTCAAGTGGGTCCATACTCAAGTATAGAAGGACAGGTGGCGATTGCGCCTCTATGGAATACCACTAATACTTCAGTACATGACTAAGCTCGTACTTTGGAACTTCTTTGCGCGTCTCCTGCATACCATGTCCGCTATTTAGGTCTATTTGGGAATGAATTCCGCTAATATTTTGCAGCTTAATTTATGAAACCAACAAGGTCAAGTAAAAGTTTTCAGAGATGTAGATATTAGCTTTAAAGTTTTTGAAGTTTAAATGTTTCACAGGTTGTATCTTATTTAAATGTTTCATAGGTCGTATATTTGTTTAAACGTTGAGAGGTCGTATATTTGTTAAACGTTAGGTCGTATATTTGTTTAAACCTTCATAGGTCGTATATTTGTTCGTGGAGAATAAGGTAATTGAAATTTAAAGTAAAATGTAGAAAGGTTTATTTAAATTGAAGAGCAATTAGTAGGTTAAATGAGTCAATTTTATTAGTTTGGTATTTCTTCATTCCAATAAGCTTGCAAAGTAACCAAATCAGGATGTTAGTTAAAAGTGCAAATAACATGGCCGCAGGCCATAAGTTAATTAAGCTGACCGAGGCAACATGGCCGCAGGCCACAAGTTAATCAAGCTGACCGAGGCAAAATGACATGGCCGCAGGCCATAATTTAATTAAGCTGAACGATGGCAGACATGGCCGCAGGCCATAATTTAACTAAGCAGAACGAAGGCTGACATGGCAGCAGGCCATAATTTAACTAAGCCGAACGAAGGCTGACATGGCCGCAGGCCATAAGTTCATTAAGCGAAGGCAAAATGACACGGCTATTCAACCTTCTACGTAGGGTATACACAACAACTCTTTCATTCTGTGATTGAATAGTACTCTTAAGCAGTGGTTGACTATGACAGAATCAACATTGCTACAAGGATGAAAATTCGATTGTGTCTTAACCGTTTGAAATCGCCATACAATCCAACCAACATCCCAGGAAGTGAAATATTCCATATTTTAAGAATGATTTTATGCCCACCAGTAACATTGTTCATATCTATAACAACTCGTCTACATCTGGTGAAGAAGCCATGTATAACTCTTCTACAGAATAATCTTACAATATTCTTAATACCATTCTACAGAATAATCTTACAATATTCCACACACACTCTACACAATCTTCAATATTCCACACACCACCCTACAGACTAATAATCTTACATAATATTCTATATATCCTAGATACTCCTAAAGGTTGCTATTGCCCCCAAAGACCAGCTCTGGATCAGACAACATAACATGGAACACTCAAGAAAATATTGACCTCGATCACAATAAGTAAGTGAAGCCTTCGTTCCTATCACAATAAGCAAGAGAAGATTTTGAAAATCCATCAGGATTCATCTGAATATTAAGCTTCATCTGCTTAGATTTCAACCAAAGAGTTTGATACAGCTAATAATACATCTTCTGAATACTTTTGACCTCAGCTTTCTTTTGACTAAAGAAATCTTATGTTAACAAATCAGTAATCCTCATACTACTCTTTTTACTCTTTGGTTCACACATCCCAGCAGCAAGAAGAATCGATGAAATACCCACCCCGGAAGAGTAAGGAACAGATGAAACAGTATAACTTGATTCTTCCATAACAGAATCCACTGAAATGTTTCTTTGATGTGAAGTATAGTTAATTGGCAGTGCTTGAAGGGATGTCGAACAATTGGTGGGAGGACCCATATTGGATTGGATGTTTGGAATTAAAGGCGTAGTTTTGGAACGAGTAATGATTGAGCTAGATTTGATTGGTTCACCAAACTTGACGGAATTTTCTGTTCCAGACTCGGTTGTATCAATAGTTTTGATTGGATCAATGGACCTATAAAGAGACTCATCAGATCTACTACTTTCACCAATAGAACTAGATTTTCCACTTTCACCAGTATTTTCAGAGTCACTGGAATGGTCATGTCTCTCAGCAGAGTCATATTTCGTTTCCATAGAAGGCCCACGAAGAGATTGTAAACAACGCAGTGCATTTACAATATCAATCATTTCTGAGCTGGCTGAAGGATTGAAATCAGGCTCTTTCTTAATTGCAAAGGAATCATCCTTAATTGGGTTGTCATTCGATGACTTCTCAAAATATGGCTTACTTAATGACTTCAAAGAATCATTTAAAGACTTTGAATATAAGGTTCCGATAGTTGGCAATTCTCTCGATTGTTCCTTGAAAGCGGAGTCCTTAAATGGTTTACCATAGTTTGAATCTAATCGTTTACTATTGAAAGACTGCTTATTCTTTAAAACCTTTTCATTGTAAACTATCTCACCAGGAACATTTGGATGAAATGATTTTGGACTTCTTTCTTCACATCCCAAAGGAGGAAGCCCAAATTGGTAACTTCCATTTGAATCTGGATGAATTTGATATGGAAGGTAGGTATTTTGAGGAGGTTGGATTTGACGTATTCTTTTAGGGATATTGCTATCTTGACCGAATGTACCATTACCGATTGTACCATTTCCTTGACCGATTGAACTTCCTTGACCTTTTCCATGACCGATTGTACTTCCTTGAGTATTTCCATGACCGATACTATTACCATGAGATGCACCATAAATATCCTGAATTGAATTATAACCCCCAAAAGTCATATACTTTGGATCATTTTCTTTATAGCTGCTTGGATCATTCTTATGTTTGTAATCATATTCATTTGAAATAGATCTATAATGATTTGCATACTTCTGAGAAAATTGATTTGTATCATTATACATCGAGTGGCCTGAAACTTCATTGGAAGTTCCATTTGATGTGTAGGGATAATCCTTTGAATGGAAATTTGATGCATTTGAATAATTCAAAGTGACATATGCCTTATCATTTTCAAAGGAATGCTTAATTTCTTCAACCTTTGTTTCCCTACCTTCTTTAACAAACCTTTGAATACTATTTCTTCTACGTTTCAACTTTTCATTGCCTTGAACTGGAGGATCTGGGATTGATAAGGAAGATAAATCAACATTATCTCTTGCAACATCATCCAATTTCAATTCCCCATAACCATAATCTGATGGTTTCAAACATAAATCGACAAACTCAATTCCAAATATGGGGATCATTTCATAACGAATATGATAACAAAACCTTCTTGCTAAAATTCTACATAATTCATAAGGTAACCAAGTACCTTGAATTTTCAAGAATCCACCTCTGATACGTTTAATATATTGATGGAATTGTTTTGGAGTAGATTCAAGTAATTTCACTATATCAGCTTTAAGATTATTATTGGGAATACCTTCTCGATTGGATTCAGATAATGCAGCTTTCCAAATCCCAGTAAGGTGAACAAACCCAGTTTCATAATCCCAAATAATCCAATGATTATTGATCAGATATTCATAAACTGTAAGATAATTTCTTAATGGATCAATTGCATTGGTTGAATATTTTTTAACTTCAATTGATGAACATAATTTATCAAGATCCGTAGAATCGAATGAATCTGGAGTGTTTGGATTGTGTGTGTTTGAGGTGTTTGAGGTGTTTGAGGCGTTTGAGTTTGATTTTGAGTTTGATTTTGGAGTTGAGTTTGATTTTGGAGTTGAGTTTGAGTTTGTAGTTGAGTTTGAGTTTGGAGTTGAATTTGAGTTTGTAGTTGAGTTTGAAGTTGAAGTTGAAGTTGAATTTGAAGTTGAATTTGAAGTTGAAGTTGAAGTTGAATTTGAAGGTGGCTTTAATGAAGAATTCTCATTCATTTCAACATTATTATTATCATTTGATTTATCACTTAAATCTTCAGATGAATCAGATTTCTCACCCGCCACGGTCAAACCTTTTGAATTTATTCTATGAATTGGATAATTCAATTTCGAGTTTGAAGTTATAACCCCAATGTTCAGTTTCATCTTCTTAATATTATTTAAAGGTAAGGATTTGGATTTGTTATGCCTTTTGAATGTATATTGATTGAAAACAGTAGGATTAAAAACCGTGGAATTGTTTTTCTTAGGAAATGGTTGCAAATCATAAGGATTTATAGGAGGAAATGCATACGAATTCGTAGGAATACCTTCATAATTTGAATATGATTGAAAATATGGATAAGGATAAACTGGGTAAGTATAATATTTATAATAATCTTGATATTCTTGTATTGGAATATTCCTATTAAAATCAAGTTGAACATTTGGTTTATTATAATTTGCTTGTTCTTTTGATGTGTATTCATTTGAGTATTCAGAAGTGTACTGATCTGATTTGTACTGATCTGATTTGTACGGATCTGATTTGTAAGGATCTGATTTATACTGTTCATTGTACTGTTCATTATACTGTTCATTATACTGTTCATTGTACTGCTCATTTGATTTCCGATCTGATGTGTACTCTACACACCTATATTTCTCATTGATATCATTATGATTATAAAACTTACCATCCTTCTTCTTAAGATCATTCTTCTCATTCAAATCATTACGTTCATTAATAAGTACATTATTCTCATTATTCATTCCAATGATTCTTTCAGTCTTATTTCTATTTCCATTCATTTCACCAACCACTCCCACTTACATTTTTCAATCAGCAAACACATGTCTTATATAACAAATTAGGGGTGTTAATTATAAGGAGGCACCTTGAATATGGCTCATACAATGGTGAAAATAAACAAAATAATTTCTGTACCTTGGCTTAACCAAGATCAAAATAGACAGAAGTTGAAGGCTCAAAAGGAAAGATGAAGCGGGAGCAAGGTAATGGAGTGAAAAACTATAAATCGAACAAACTTAACTATGCATATAACGGAAGTGTATGTTTAATATGAAGGATTAATGTCGTATAATCAAGTAAAGCTTACTTTTCAAAGTATTCAAAGTATCCAAAGTTTACTTATCCAAGGCTTACTCATTCAAAGTTTCCTTGAAGTTTATTTATATTCAACTTCCTATTATAACTACTTATCTTTATTGTACATATTATTTAACAACTTCATTGTCAACCCATTTAATGAATCATCAAGCCTCTTTATGCCAATATTATACAATCTTATACCATCCCTCTATTCTCACAATTCTCCTCTTCACCTCTTCACCTCTTCACCTGTTCAATCCACCTCCTCAACCCACCTCTCAATCCACCTCTTCCACCTCTTCCACCTCTTCATGACTCAATGACATTCCCCTCTGAGGAATCCCTGCATTTCGAGGCGGTCAACATTCCTTACCAAAACTCGAGTAGAAAGAAACGATATCCTCCTCGGGACTCGTTTAAAATAACTCGTGATTCCCACCCAAAACTAAAAGAAACATCCAAGTCTAGAAGCTCCCCATTTCCTTTCATTATCCTCGGGTTGCAATTTCCCGTTTGTTTCAATAATCAGGGCTCCATTTTTTCGAGACTTGGGTCTTTATGGGCATTACGAGATAAGGTTATGTATCATCAAGTATGAAGGTAAAATATGAAGGTAACAAAGATAAATCTTCAAGTAATATAGAAATATAAAATATATCATCAATTATTATAAGAATTTTGCAGCTATTGTTTGTTTGTGTCGAGATTCCTTTAGTTTAACCTTTCAGGATTAGGCTTCGAATTATAGTTCATGAGCACATAAACTCCCACAATTGTAGGTGCATTAAAGGGTGCATTAAAGGGTGCATGAAGGGATCACCTCAGGGGCTCACACATACAAGGGATTATGTAGGCTTATAAAGAGTACATAACCTGCACTAACCTAAGCTTGCTTGAGAGAGAGTCAATAGAATGATATGACTATCAATATAGGGGCCAAGCTGTTGGTTATGAAATCTTCGGTTACGAGGCGAAGGGGAAGCGAATTCCAAAGTTTATACTCATGGGGTGTTTTTACATTTTACTTGGTTTCAGGGTCCATATAAAATCGGTTTTATTTCAAACGGTATTACTTTAACTTTCGGCACTAAATATTAACTTTCTTATGTCTTCGGTTCTTAGGTCCAATATTCATATTTGCCTTGTTCAATATTTATGTCTTCGGAATTAATCTTTAATAGGTATCTTCAATATTTATGTCTTCGGTACTAATTATTTATGTCTTCGGTACTAACCTTCAAACTTTAATGTCTTCGATTCTAATTCCTTCTAATCCCGTAGATATGCCTTCGGTGCTATCTTTCATCCTTGGTATCTTACTTGATATCTTTAGCTAGTATCTTTCATATTTGAAACTATCATATCATCCCTTGGGAATATCCTCATTTCATCTTCAAGTTCGTAAACTCCCTTCAGTCTTGAATACTTTAGACAAAAGATAAGTTCTCATACATTTTATGGAGATAAGCGAATATACAAAGATAAGTGAATATACAGTAGGATTTAAATGGCTATGCTCGGTTAAGAGAATATTTGACTCACGGCTAACAGAATGTGTGAGTATTATGAGAGTATGTAAGGTTCATTTTCATGGAATGAATTAGTCTTTCGTGTAATAATCTTTCCTCATTCGGGTTATCTATGATCTTCAGGTTATGTATTGATCTTAGGTATGTGTAATGACTTTTAGGCTACGAAATGAACTATCTGCTGTTATCAATGATCTTTCTCTATGCAATGATCTTTGTCTATGCAATGACCTTTCTATGCAATGACCTTTCTTCAGGCTATGCAATGACCTTTCTATGAAATGACCCTTCGTCAAGCTATATACTCTCTCCTACAGGCTATATCATTACTTGTAATCTTTATCTTCGTATATGTAATTCACAGGTTATGTGTTCACAGGTTATGTGCTCACAGGTTATGTGTTGTTCACAGGTTATCGTTCAGGTTATGAGTTACAGGTTATGTGCTTGTTAGAGAGAGTATTACTGTTATTATTGAGAGAATCAAATGTATTACTGTTATTATTGAGAGAATCAAATGTATTACTGTTATTATTGAGAGAATCAAATATATTACTGTTATTATTGAGAGAATCAAATATATTACTGTTATTATTAATAGGATTAATTTCTTCCCAAGGTTTCATCCATTGTAACCATTGTAAGGATTCTCAATTGTGGAGATTGTGTATTACTTTTTCAAATTCTATGCATATGAATTTATTGTACCATAAACAACTCCGATATGGGTATCGGGCTCGTATGCCACTATTATGCCGTACTGAACGTTTAAATACGAGCCTTAATTGGGTAAGATTTCCTGATGCCTCGAACTTATTCCTTTTAAATTTAAGGTTCTCTAAATTAACTATTATACTGAGGCTTATTGGAAACTTAATTTTCAAATGGGTCATTTCTTATGAACGTTGAAAGGGGACAATGTAACGGCCAATCCTAAAGGGGTGAGGTGATAAGTTAGGGAGTTTAAGAAGAGTATAAAGTGTAGGAGTCGAGAGTAACAGAGTATCAGTTGAATTTCAGAGCATCAGTTGAGAGTTTAAGAAGTCTAGAGTATCAGAGTATCAGTCGAAAGTAGAGTATCAGTCAAAAGTATTAGAGTATAAGTAAAAGTATCAGAGTATCAGTCTATATTCTAAAAAGAGAACTACTTCTGCTCACTATCAGAGTATCCCATATGATTAATATAAAGAGCCAGTTAAACTAAGGCTATTCCAACTTAACAATAGATCATTGGCTTATGAATATCCAATTTGAAAATATCACATCCAAAGGCTTACGAAACAATAGGAGAAGCTCGTGAAAATCTTAAAGTCAGCATGGGACATTTCCCAAGTTATTAACATTCTTTTCAATAACCTTCATTCTAATTCTTAAATTTCTCATATACCCTTGAACCCCTTATTATTCATCTACAGTCGCCTAGTGTTACTTGCGGACCCTTTGTCATGACCTTTTTTGCAGCTTACTTGCTCGGAGAGCATTATGCACGAAGCGGAGATTAAACGTCACAATTTCCCTCTTTGGAATAAAGAGGAGTGGCATTCATGCGTGTGGTGTTGGGTTGGGTTTATATAAGAATTGGAATTGTCATACAATAATGGGTTGGAGTATAACTTTAAAAGAGAATAGAAACACTAGAGGTAATAGAATATACTACAAAGTTTACAGGAGAAACCTTTCAATTGAAGAGGTGACAAGATTTTATTTCAATTGAGATTTACAAGATCGTATTTAAATTGAGTTATACAAGATCTTATTTAAATTGAGTTTATCATACATCTTATTTAAATTGAGTTTAACAAGATCATACTACAAGATCATATTTAAATTGAGTTAACATACTACAGGATCGTATTTATAAATCATATCTACTGATCATATAAATCATATCCACTGATCACATTTATAAATCAAATTCACAATCATATTCATAAATCAAACTAATCATGTCAATCACAAAGGACGACCCAAAACAAGTTTTTCAATTATTAAAAACAAATCTTCCATTAGAAGGTAATCGTACTTCAATTCCTTTACCTCATACTAGTGAGCCAGGATATTCACCTATTTATCGAAATGCATATTCTCAAAAACAATTGATAAAATCAATTCATCCTTCTTTTGTTTCAATTCGTTCTAGTTTCAAATATTCAGTTGCTTTGTTTGGTGATAAAGATTGTTTAGGTAAAAGGTATGCTATTGAAAAGGATACATATGGCCCTTACAAATTTGAAACCTATAATACAATTGAACAACGTCAACTTAACTTTGGATCTGGGATTTATTTTATTTTAGAAAATAACCCATTTAGAACTGAATTACATTCAAATATCAATTATGGTAATGAATTTATTGTTGGAATCTTCTCAGCAAATCGCCCAGAATGGGCAATTACAGACCTTGCCTGTTGTTCATATTCCTTAACAAATACAGCCTTATATCCAACTCTTGGAAGTGAAACAACTCAATATATACTTTCCCTTACAGAATGTCCCATAGTTGTTGCTCTGGCAGATAAATTGGAATTTTTAATCAATCTTAAAGAACAATCCCAATTGAATAATCTTATTGCTTTGGTTTCAATGGATGAGTTACCTGCAGGTTCTCCGCTTTTTGCAGCCGCAGTGGCTGCAAAAATTTCACTTTTCAACTTCACCCAGGTTGAAAAATTGGGTGCACTTTATAAACGAGATGAAATCACACCAAATTTAGAAACAATCTATACGATTCTGTTTACATCTGGAACAACTGGAGCACATCCCAAAGGAGTTGTTTTAACTCATGGGAATGTTGTTTCTGCATTTGCATTCTGTTCGCTGTTGATTGATTTGAGTGGAAATTTGACGTCTTATTCCTTTTTACCTCTTGCTCATATTTATGAAAGAATGAATATGTTGGTTGCATTTCTTTGGGGTGTTGCGATTGGATATCCAACAATCCCAATAGTGACATTTTTGGATGATATCAAGAATTTGCAACCACATTCACTTCAATTGGTACCTCGAGTTTTAACCAAATTAGAAGCTTCTATTAAATTACAAACGGTTGAAAATCATGAAAAACCGATTTTGAAATCTGTCTTTGGTGCTGCTATTGCTAAGAAATTAGATCTTCAAGCAAGTGGTGATAACGAAAAAGGAAATCATATTGTTTATGATCGTGTTATTGGATTACTTAGGTCTAAGTTAGGAATGCTGAGATTAAGAGGTATAGTTTGTGGCTCAGCTCCAATATCGGTAGATACTGTCAAATTTTTGAAAGCTGCACTTGGAGCTGGTTTGGGACAAGGTTATGGACTTACTGAAAGTACTGGAGGAGTAATGAGTTCTATGATTTATGAAGCAGAACCAGGTTCTTGTGGTCCAATTGGGATTTCCACCGAAATGAGATTAAGAGATATTCCTGAAATGGATTATTATTCTACTTCGGAATCCCCAAGTGGTGAACTCTTAATTCGTGGTCCTCAATTATTTAAAGAATATTTTAAAAATCCAGAAGAAACTGAAAAAGCTTTCGATAAAGATGGTTGGTATAAAACTGGTGATATAGTAAAGTTGAACCCTTCAACTGGTCAAGTCTATATCATAGATCGATTTAAAAATTTCTTCAAATTATCTCAAGGTGAATATATTACTCCAGAAAAGATAGAATCTTCATATATGTCATGTTTTCCATTAATTCAACTGATTTTTGTTTATGGAAATTCCTTGAATAGTTATTTGATTGCTATTATTGGATTTGATCCTGAACTTATTAATCCATATTTAAAGAATAAGTTCAACAAAGAAGGTCTTACTAAAGACGAAATAGTTCTGTTTTTCAAAAACCAAGATAATAAGAAGCGTTTGGTTCAAGATATGAATTCAAGTCTTAAAGGTTGTCTTCATGGTTTTGAAAAGATTCATAATGTTTTGGCTGATTTTGATCCTTTGGTAGAAGAGGTGGTGACTCCAACAATGAAAATCAAGAGACCTATTGCTTCAAAATATTTCAAGGATGTTTTGGATGGGTTATATAGTGAGGGTTCTTTGGTTCTGACCGAGAGGTTGTGAAGTGCAACTTGAGTTTGGCGGAGCATTGGGAAGTTCGATTTACATCTGAAGAACTTAAATATGTCTTTTTGTAGAGTGCTTTGTGCCTATGTCTTTTTTTTGTAGAGTACTTTGTACATTTCAATATATAATGATATTCAACAATCTAGAGAATGTTGATGATTTGGGGCATATTGGCCTATGGCCATTCTTAAGTGAACTTTCTGTCAAACAGTCTCAATTCTCAATCTTAGACTTACACTCTCTTTAAGCCTTCATAAGCACTGTCAAACACTTCACTTCTCTATTGGCTCAACTATTTTTTAGCATTTGCCAACTTATCACTAACCGCATCCAAAAACTCGGTGGTGGTAACATAACTGCCTCTATCAGTCTTTCCACAAGCTAAAGCCAAATCCTTGGTCATAATCCCATCTTCTTGAACGGTTCCAATGGTTGCCTTTTCCAAAAGTTCTGCGAAATCAACTACATCTTGAGTACCATCCAATCTACCTCTTTGAGCAATACCTCTTGACCAAGCAAAGATGGAAGCAATCGAATTAGTTGAAGTTTCCTTTCCTTGTTGATGTTGTCTGTAATGTCTAGTTACTGTACCATGAGCAGCTTCCGATTCATAAGCCTTACCATCTGGAGTCATCAAAGCAGAAGTCATTAAGCCGAGAGATCCGAACCCTTGAGCAACGATATCTGATTGAACATCACCATCATAGTTCTTTAAAGCCATTACAAACCCACCTTTAGATTTGATCATTTGTGCAACCATATCATCGATTAAACGATGTTCGTACCAAATACCTTGAGCTTCAAATTGAGATTTATATTCGGCATCAAAGATTTCTTGGAAAATGTCCTTGAATCTTCCATCGTATTTCTTCAAGATGGTGTTTTTTGTTGATAAGTATAATGGTAAGTTCTTTGCTAAGGCAGTTTTGAAAGAAGAGTGAGCAAACCCAATGATGGATTCATCGGTATTATACATTGCAAGTCCAACACCAGCACTTTTATAATCATAGACAGTATGTCTTTGTTCTGGACCACCATTTGCTGGATTGTAGACCAATTCCAACTTACCTGGTTCTGAAATGACCAAATCAGTTGCTTTATATTGATCTCCATGAGCATGTCTACCAATTACAATTGGTTCCACCCAACCTGGAATTAATCTAGGTATACGAGGAATAATGATGGATTCACGGAACACCGTTCCTCCAAGAATGTTTCTAATGGTTCCATTTGGTGATAACCACATTTTCTTTAAACCAAACTCAGCAACTCTTTGTTCATCGGGAGTAATGGTGGCACATTTAACTCCAACCCCATATTCTTGAATTGCTTTGGCAGCATCAATGGTGATTTGATCATCAGTTTTATCTCTAGCTTCAATTCCTAAATCGTAGTATTTTAAATCAACATCAAGGTATGGGTTAATCAACTTGTCCTTAATACGTTGCCAGATAATACGAGTCATTTCATCACCATCCATTTCAACAATAGGGTTGGTGACCTTGATTTTAGAGAACAGGCGGGCCGAAATCAAATTCGCTCTGATCATTGGATTGGTTTTGATTGATCTAAGCATTCTATATGATCTGTTATTTAAGAAGTTGGATAGATAAGTACTTAAAAATTTTCAGCACAGAAAAGTGACTAAGAGTCACCGGCGCGGTTTTGTCCGGTATCGGCGCTCCGAGGTTGCAAAGACCGTAATAGAACTCAGACATACTCAGACATACTTTTGTAATCTTTGTTTAGAGAAGATTAACTCAGCTTGTTACTCAGCTTGTTGAATATTGTTCGTTACTTAGGATAATTCATATTATTGACATTCTTTTTAGCTATGAAATGTTTTATATCAAATGCATTTTCACTTGAATTTTCCACCCTACTAAGTGAGATATCCTGTAATTTTCATACTTGGATCTTCATCATATATCCGGGATTATACTATTGGCCATTTACCTTGAATGTCCTTGCCAGTGGAAGTCTGCCAGCATTACTCTAACAACGTATATCTTAACTAATAACAAAAAGGAAATAGAAATAATAATTTATAGAAAGTTCAATTTTAAGGCTGATGTTCAACCTCTAATATCATTTTGGTCAATAAAATTTTCAGACAAAATTACCTTCCACCTAAAAGTCCCTGGAACAATATTAAATACATTAATGCATTACCTATACGTGAAATAAATTTACACTCTCCATTATAATGGCTGCAAATTATTCAATTGACTGCGAAGTGATCAGATAAAAATGCAATTAAAGAATTAGCACATTTTACTTCCTACAAGTCTAGAAGGATGGTATTATCAAGTACGATGTGAATATAATAATATTACAGAAGTAAAATCCTAACCTTGTCTTATCTTTAAATAACTTTATTTGTTTTTCCTTGCGTCCATTGGACTTATGTAACCACTGGCAACATACTTTTCAATGTACTGGTAAATTTCCTTCCAATGTAAGTGGTAATTTCCTTCCAATGTAAGTGGTATTTTCCTTCCAATGTAGTGGTAATTTGTAGTCGTAATTTCCTTCCAATGCAACTGGTATTTTCCTTCCAATGTAAGTGGTAATTTCCTTATAACTGGTAATTCCCTTCCAATGTAACTGGTAATTCCCTTCCAATGTAACTGGTAATTCCCTTCCAATGTAACCACTGACTCACTTCCCATTGTAACACACTTACACTTTCCAAAGTTCACTTTCCATTGTAACCTCACTCTCGTACTGTATATCCACTTCAACTATTTTCTAGCCCCCCCACTCAAGGTTACGATCCACCAACTGATTATCCCATTAGGAATCCAAACCACAGCTTATGCCCGAACACTAATTTGCACCCTCTATTTTTACACATTATTATCAATCAACCATATAAGTATTCGTATTGCTCTCATAACCTGTAAGCCTCTTCATAGGCAGAAGCAGTTCGAATGGCTGCAAAAAGTGTCACAAAATGGTGTGACAAATGAATAGGACACATTTAACGTACCTTGGGGCATAGAATCATTAAAAATAATGACTAAGTAATCTTGTAGTACAGTTAAAACACAAACTATCTTGTATACTATAGATATAGAGGACTATATAATTTTGAAGAAAATACCATGAACACTTACCAGGAATGTACGGTCAGTTTATACGAAAGTAGAAACGAGACGCAGGTTAAGCCATGATTTTGGTCTTGGCATATTACGAGGCTTTAACGATTATTAATACAACCGGAGGTATACGGCGTTAGAGATAGATGCAAAAAAGCATGTTGACTATTCCAATTGACTGAAATCCCAATCTAACCAATCTTTTTAAGCTGTGTTAACAGGGCATAATTAACTTTGAAAGGGCATAGGAAGTTTATGGAAGGGCATAGAAGGTTTATGGAAGGGCATAGGAGTTAAACTTTGAAAGGCATTGGAGTTTAATTTTGAAAGGCAAGGAAGTTTAACTTTGAAGGGCATAGGAGTTTAATTTTGGAACTAATTTCAGCTGCAAAAACCAGAGGAGCTGTAATTGATTTGAGCAATTTTTTAGTGGGGTGGATATTATGGTTTGAATTTGGTACCTTTCCATTATGGTAGATTGATTGATTTGGGAAATCATTCCCAGATAAATCAAGATTGCCATGATTGTTCCCAACCATTGAAATATATATAGATTGATTTGAATCAATTAATGAGATAATTTACCTGTTGAGATACAGTTTATCATTGATTAGAGATTTATTGGTTACTATTATTTGGGAATCTATGTCACCTTTTGTAATTTACGTTCCAAATTATATTCATTATCCAGTCAACGGAATTGAAAATGAGCTGGTTGAACAAACCAATCTTTTAAAAAGATTTTCCAGTTTAACAATGTCAAGAGACTTAAAAGAAGAATATGATGATTTCATTACACCTCGTACATTTCGAAAGAATTCAAAATCATTTAAGATTTCAAAACCTAAGGCAAAATCAGTTAGAAATGAAGCTAGAAGAATCTTAGATGAATATGAAGGTACTGAAATGGATTTGGTTAATACTCTAACAGAAATGGAAATTGAAAGGGAAATCATCATAGCAAAGGTTATTAGACAACAAGAATATGAAATGTTTCTACAAGAGCAAGGGGTGCAAGAGGGGATAAAATTGGAGGAGGGTGTAAAGCAAGAGAGGATAAAATGGGAGCAAGAGAAAATACAATGGGAGCAAGAGAGGGTACAATGGGAGCAAGAGAAGATAAATAAATGGACCAAGAGAGGATAAATCAGGAATGGAGCAAAGGAAGAATGATTGGTGCAGAGATAATTTAGTATTACCTATATCTTGAAGTTTGCTCCATAGTCCAAGTTTTTCAATGCTCAACCCTATACCAATTTAATTTATCTATGTATCCTATGGTGAACATTAAAAAATTTGCAGCCATTTTAGTACTTTTAACTACCCTCAATAAGCCCCAATGAAAATTTAAATTGATTATGAAATTGATATGACATTGATAGTCAACTTATATTCCTATGACACACATGCCAGGCTTAAATATATACTCTTTAATTAGTCCCTTTTATAATACACCTTCAACACATACTTTTAAATTACAAGAAATACTATCTACTTTATATATTAACACATACTTCTAAGTCACAAATACATACTTTCAAATTACAAATACAACTATTCACCTCTATATCTCCAATACCCCAGTCTTCTCATCATTCCCTCTCATTCCTCACCCACCTCCTGCATACACCCCGTGTATAAAACGTCCCAGCCAAAAAACTTCCAACAACACACCTCTTCTTCTCTTCGTAAATGGAATACTCAAAGCTATATTACCAACAACAACTTTCACAGCTAACGGTTAATCTGAGAGCACTTATAACAGAACTAACGACGTTGGCGGAAAAGTATGTTGATAAATGCAATGAGATTAGTGAATTGGTGGAGGCTAGGATTCGGAAGTGTCCTCCACAACATAAGTTGTATGTTGTTTATTTGATGGATAGTATTTGTAAGAATGTTGGTAATCCATATAATCTTATTTTTGGGCATAATCTATTTAAAATCTTCACCGAAACGTATTCCTTAGTTACAGACACTCCAACAAGGCAACATTTAATCAATCTATTCAAAACTTGGATCCAAGGTAAAACCACAGGGGGGGCGGAATTGTTCCCTCAACCTATTCTACAGAAAATAGAAAAGTTCATTATTCTGGCAACGGCCTTAAGTGGTGGGGAGTCTCCAGATTACTATTTAAAAGAGGGTAGGTCATTATTACAATTCATAATCGTACTAAGTAAGAAGTATGAGAGTTATCCAAATGAGGGGTCGTATGAGAAAAGATCTGGGCCAAAAAGAGTACCTGGATCACTTTCTGTAGGTGGGGCTACTGGGCCAGTGGTAAATTCGCCATCTTCCGAAGTTGCATCTTCCGAAGTTGCATCTTCCGAATTTCCATCTTCCGAATTTCCATCTACCCAATTTCCATCTACCCAATTTCCATCTACCCAATTTCCATCTACCCAATTTAATGGACAATCCTCCGGATTGAATGAATCAAATGAACATTCCAATGGATCACCCAACGGTGCTGAAGGGGAACGACGCCTCAATCAATTGGTTGCAATAATCAATGAAATCTCAGATAATATCATTTCAGAAATGAAAGAAGGTGTTGATTTCAAAAAATACTCTGCTGAGCTTTCCAGTGTTAGGAGAGAATTACAACAAATCCTGATTGATCAAGAGACATTTTTGAAAAAGTATAAACCTTTTGTACAAGACAAGGAACTTTTAAAGGAGAATATCATAGAAGTTCGAAAACTGAAATTTAATTCGTATATTGAAAACAATAAAATCAATATTGGAGAAATCAAAGTTCAATACTTTGATGATATAACTCATGATATTTCACAAGATGTTGAATTAGTTGATTTTATTGAAAATTGGGGTAAAGTACCAATAACAACTGCAGAACTTGAAGTTGAAGAACTTAAGAAAAAGAAGGTGAAGCAAGAGGAAATAAAGAAGGAAGAGATTAATGCGTTTGGATTTACTTTTGATTTGGAGGAACCTGAAGCGGATTCTATTATAGATTTGAATGGAATAGATCTGACTGGTTCTTTTGGTTTAACTGGGGATTTGAATTCTAATTCACCTTCCAATCCTGGTTTGAATTCTCCTTCAAATACACCTTCCAATCCTAGGTCAAATTCACCTTCCAATCCTACGTCAAATTCACCTTCCAATTCACCTTCCAATCCTAGTTCAACCCTTAACTCAAACCCTATAAGTTCAAATCCTATAATAGCTTCAGCTTTGAGATCAAATCCAACAACACATACCCTTTCAAACTCATCAAAACCTTCGGTAACACTGATTTCGATAGAAATATCAACGCCAAAAACGGCACTGAAATCCGCTGCACCTCCATCTTTACCATCACGTCCGTCTTTACCAGCACGTCCAAAGATTGCAGCCTTTTCCGAAGTATACGTAGAAGACAATGCGTTTAGCGTTAACGATAATTCACAAGATAATGAAGTCGATTATAACGGCCATGATGAGTTTAATGAATTTAGTGATGAGGAAGTGTTTAATCCAAACTTGAAGGACTTGAAACTGAGAATTGTGGAAATCCCAAGATCGATTCTTAAAAGATCAATTGGAGAAGATGAAGTTGTTGCAAAGAAGAAGGTTCGGTTTAATGTGTGAGGGTGTAGGTGGGGACGTTGGACAAAGGAGGTCTTATAAAGACAGGTGTTGATTAAGACGTCGCAGGCGGCCAAAGAACAGTAAAAAGGAAGTTAATTCCTTTGTAATAAGTGATAATAATTAATAGTACCCTTGGTCGGGACAGGCAACTCTGTAGAATCACTCTTGTAGACGCTTACTTTCTCAAGCTTACTTTGTATGGACCATCTATAGTGAGACAGCCTCTTCAACCAGAGTATCCCACCAAGTAAATATCTACGCTCTACAGTGTTGAAAAATGCTCTAACCTTCAAAGACTAGCCTTCACCCACTTAGTCTACATAGACATCACTACAATCTTGCTTCTGATCTTTTATTGATCACCTACAACGTATATATCATTATACCAAATTAAAACCTTAGTTTGCACGCAAACTCGACGAGTTGAGTTGATTCGTGTTTACTCAACTCGATGGCTTACTCAACGCGACAGTTGCTTCGATGGTTTATTCCACTGGACAAGTTGGCTTTCGACGGTCAAGTCGCATCCATTTGAAGAAATCACTTCGTACTCATCGCCCCGCTCCTTGTCACATCTAATCCAAAGAACCACTCTTCTTTAAATGCCACCATGAACTCAAGAATGGGAAAGCAAAGAAGAACCCTAAAACACCCCAGTAATAAACTTGGAAAGGAATCAATTTCTTGGAGGTAACATTGAAAGGCAAATTGGAGTGAGGACCACTCTTTGGAGTACCGAAAACAGAGTTTCTAGCTACTCTACCGGCATGGAAGCTTCTTAATTGTCTAAGTTGATTGGTTGGTTTAACTGTTCTAAACATCGTTCCTGGTTGTATCAAACTCCTGCTCTTTTTTTTCCCACCTCTCCTACTAATTGGGTCACATGACTTAAGGCGAATCTCTGATTGGTTCCAGTCGAGTGAGCTGATTTTCCATCAACATAAGGCGAAACGTTTTAATTACAAGTATACAAGAATGGCTATCGCTGCAATTACAGGAACGTTTAGAAGAAAGGTTATAACCGATATTACTATTGGGTTTGGATGTGGGTTTGTTTTGGCCACTGGGTATTGGTATTATGAACATAAGCCATTGATTGCAAAGAGGGAAGCCTTTTATGCTCAGTTGAAGGCTCAGAAGGAGTTGGAGGATGTTTAAGGTGACTGCGTACACTGTTGATGTGTAAAATCGTACACTGTCGATGTGTAAAGTCCAGCAATGGTAAACACATAGCGAATAGAGCAGGTAGAATTGGAGGGCATCACCTTCAACAAGTACGCTTTTGAATGCATTAACGTCTATACACCCTTTAGCATGAGTATGATGAATTCAATGCAAAATCCATGGTCATATGGATCGTTGAAGGATGAATTAGTAGTTATATACGATATAATATATAATTGATTAAATATTGTAGGTTACATGTTTGATGGAGTTTCTTAGAGTATGAGGTGGTTGCTACTTTTAGATGGCTTACGTGTTTTGATGATTACAGTTATTTTGAGCACATCTCCCAATTATACTTTACGTGTTGCACACTTTACTTATTACAAACTTTCCAAGACAACTCTAAAACAACTCTAAAACAAACGTTTATTAAACTTGCTGATTAAAGGAAATCTCTCAAAGACTTGATCATCTAATCATTCACTAAAGTTCTAAAAATTAGGTTAGGAGTTATAAAGTGGAAAGTCATACTGACTAGCCAGATGCATCATTCAGTATAAATAAATTATTGTATGAGCCAAATATTTCATGACTTTTAAAGGTCCAAGTATTTGTTTAAACCGGAAGTATATGATGAGAAATCAGTTGGAAATAAATTTTAATGATCATAATCAAACAAGTGGATCAAATGAAAATTAATTTGCTGAATATTCCACTGGTTCTGATTCAGTCTTAACCTGTTTCCTAGTGTGGTCCTGATTCTGTCTTAACTTGTGATTCTGCTTATCAATGTAGTTGACTAACACCTTCAATTAAATCACCTCATTAATTATCTCATATTTATTATCACCTCATCTCCCTTTCTAGTCACCATCTCCCTTTCTAGTCACCATCTCCCTTTCTAGTCGCCATCTCTTTCAAACCCAGTCCCCAGAACTCTCCCCAGAACCTCCCCCCAGAACCTCCCTCGGATGCCTCAAGTTGCTCAAGTACCTCTAGTCACCTCACTCAACTTGATCGCTTCGCTCTCAAGTTCAAACCTCCCTCAAGTTACCTCTCTCAAACTTGATCGCTTCGCTCTCAAGTTGTTGCCTCAAGTTGTTACCTCACTCAAACTTGCGCTCTCAAGTTCAAACTTCCATCAGTTGCCTCAAGTTACCTCTCTCAAACTTGATCGCTTCGCTCTCAAGTTGTTACCTCAAGTTGTTGCCTCAAGTTACACCCTCGCAATCCCCCCACTAATAATCACAATCTCTCGCCCAATCTTCCCTTCCAACCACCTCAAACAACTCACCTCCGATCTCGTCACTCCCCCAATGAAAACAACCACCAAAACGGAAGAAACATCATTGACCCTTGTCTTATCCGAATTATCATCCAAATTCAAATCCACAACCTTACCTTGGAACATGGTATCTAATGCTAAGTTTTCCCAATTGGGTCTTCTCTTGGTATTGTTGATGGGTTTGTACGTTAGAAACTCTCTGGAATAAAGCGACTCAATAAGTCGTATGGTTAAAGGAACACTTCCACCAGGGAGTGTGAACGAAGGATGATCATATATTTCACTTGATACTTCGCGTTCCCAGTGTGGTTCTTCTTGATCTTGCGGATGCAAATTCCAAAACTTATCAATTAATGTATAGGTGCTGATGAAACTTTCCTTTGGAGAGAGTAAACTTTGTGTGTTTGGATTTGCATGGAGTGGTTTTGTTGATCTACCAAAGAAATCCTGAGGTTCCACTACACGTAAGATTTTATTTTTGATCAAAAGCTCCAACTTTAAGGCGATTTGAAGCCCATAGTTGTTCATCACCTCAGTCAAGAGGTGCTCGTAGTCAGTGGTTTTGATTCCATCGTGAACTATACTGACCAAGCAGATCATGTTGAGAATATATTTGGAGGGTATGTTCTCTTTTAAGAAGTATCCCAATTGAGTGATGGCCACCTTGTAATCTTTTTCGAAAAGGTCGTTCTGGAACTGAAGAATGTCAGCAATTTCGTTTGTCTTCTTGAGAATCTCCTCACTGATGGTTGTATGTTTCTTGATGAGCTCTTGTCTTGTAGTTAAATCATTAAGTGAAGAAACAATTTGTTTCATATCATTTAGATCTGTTGATTTAGAGGTTGTATTATATTGGGTTTGGATTTCTTTAGCCATTGAGTTTAACTTCTGACCTACTGTACTGAAATTGAGATGTTTTAGCAGGGTATAAAGCGGATCATTGACCAAAGAAACCTTACTTAATGGGTTTTCTTTGGAAGTTTCATTTGATCGTTGTTCATGTGCCCTATTTTCTTGAGATCTATTTTGTACATCACGCAGTTGGATCACATCAAACTCAATGCCAAAGAAATCATCAATTAACCCATCATAATTGAGCTGGTTACATAAGACTGGCATCCAATCCAAATTCCTCTCTAGTACCACCAAGTCAGTATTGGATTGATTATGTAATTGATAATACTCTAATTCCAACTTGTTCATATTTGAATTCAAGTATTCTGGGATTTTTACTTCATTCAAGCTTTGAATGAAGAATTCGCTAAGGTCTCCCTTTCCATAAACATTTTTTAGCTTAAGGTCCTTAGAAAATAAGAGTGAGACAACGGAGTCTACAAGTTGGTTAACTTCCTTTAATGGTTCTGTAAAGTGAGAACTTCCATCCAAAGGATCACTTGTACCTCCATTTCCTTGGTTAAAATATTGAGCACCCGCCATAATAATACCTTCGTTCATAAGTGGAAAAACATTCCAATTATGCAAACGGATTTTATACGACAACCCTTTCGGTGCGGTCTTTCCGCCATCTGACTCTAAAATCAGTGTAAACAGTAAATTCCCTTGGAACCTTTTGTTCAATTGATAAATAAACAGTTTAGTCAAATTTGGCACTATTAAATGTATCTTTTTATTCTTCCCTTGTTGTTGCCATTCCAGTAAGATGGTCAACTTGTCTGTACTTTCATTGAACAAGATGATCAATCCATCGTAGGAATCCAATGGAATCACCGCCAGATCTAGCCAAACAAGGTCATTGAACTTGCCTATTTGTTTGAATTGGGTGAATGGAATGAGGTGGTTGATTAATGGCAGGAGTGCTCGATCAAGCACAAGGAGGTTGTTACCTATGATTTTGGAGAATATATTCTTTAGGTTGTCAATGGGTGATTCCACTAAAGAAAGGCCATCTTTTGTAGATTCACCATACATTTTATTTATCAGTCCGGGAACAGAGCTATTTGGATTCCCTGAGTTCGTCATGGCTGGGGTAGTGCGAATAAATTCGGCCTGAATCATCGTGAGGTTCTCGTTAAATTCTCACTAAATTTTTGTAAATTCTCACTAAATTAATCTAAATTCTCACTAAGTCATATTAAATTCTCACTAAATTCTTGTAAATTCTCCCTAAATTCTTCAAACTCTCACTAAATTGTTGTAAACTCTCACGAAATCCTCGTCAAATCCTCACTAAATCCTCATTAGATTCACTCACTGGAATAGATCTTTTCCAGGGTGTGCCTATTTTCAACCAATATTGAATCATTAAAGTTATAGGAAGAAGACTCGGATAAAATGGCTTAATTTAGTTTCATTTAAGTGGAAAAGGATCATGAGGCTGATGCATTTTCAAAAGTTTTGTTGTATACAGTTGGAAGAATATGTTTGTAGGGACTGTATTTGGAGGTCTACTGCCAATTTTAAGCTTCACACAGGCCTTGTATAAATTCAGAAAGAGTTAAGTGGAAGGATCTAGACTTGACTTGGAACATTTATCAAAATCACTTCTTTGCTTCATTTATTGACCGATATCTCTCTAACGGACTACTTGTTCTACGTCATTATGAAAATCAAGCTCATTCATAATTCAACTTTGGCACGTCATTACTCCCTCGGACCCACTCTATTTACTTACGAAAACTACCGATTATATTTACTACTTACGTCATGAATTTATTAGCATTGGTACTTAAGTATTATTTCTTATCGAAGGTTTAAAAGATTGTTAAGTTATCTTTGAAAAAACAAAACTTCTTTAATGTAATCTATGTTTAATAGTTAAAATTCATTTTAAATCAGCCTATAATCAGCCTTTAATCAATCAATAATTAATCAACTTCTAATTTGTACATCTAAGCAATCAATCTTTACTTTACATCATTTTTATTTTATGTAAAATTAGGTCTTTCTACCGAAATTACAAGTTCTACATTACAAGCGAACGTGATACTCGGAAGAATCAATGTACTATTCTCTCCCATCTTAAATTTTCCAGGTTCGGAAACGCTCATAATAGATTCCACGGCTTGATCCGAAAGCAAGTCATTCCTCGAAGCAATGCTCTAAAGTCCGATAAAACACATTTCCTATTTAAATTTTTACTAACTATCCGAGGTTTACCTTGAAAATTTCCTACTTAGTTTCTGTCAATTAAATGCAACAACGAATAGCCCTTCCGACTGCAATGTCATCGCATTCGATTTCCGGAAATTCGCAACCAAGCAGAAATTCAATCCTTCATGTGCATGATATGCATAAATGGAATATGCATCAAGATGCCTTCAAAAAAAAGGACCCTCTGGAACCTTAATATAATGTAAAGAATCCTTTGAAGTTTTTTAAAATGAAATCTACTGAAATGAGTAGTTCTAATGGGAAATTGAATTTTCAAAGTTCGAATCCTATTGAGTTGAATAATTCAACTGATTTGAACCTTGATAAGAAGGTAATTTGTAATACAGTTGCTTTAGATAAATCTTCAGATAATTTGACAAATCATATACCTTCAATGCATAATTTACCTCACTTGATATCTTCACTGGATAAGTTGCATCTGATATCCTCACTGGATAAGTTGCATCTGATATCTTCACTGGATAATTTGCATCTGATGTCTTCTAATTTGCTGATACCTTCAGAGACTTGCGACTCAAATTCAAGTCATTTCTTATCAAAAGGGACGAGTCCTCGGTTTAATAAATTTCCTATGAGTGACCCAACATCACCTATAGATGATCCAGACTATTTATCTTTAAACCTGCCTGGTAATTTTACAATCCTTCCAGATGATCCTGGTTTAAGTTCACCAGATTTGAATTCAAATCTGAGTGATAGTTTACCATATTTGGATAATCTTGAAGTTAAAATTGAGATGCTACCGCATGTAGTGGATAATCTGCCAGATCATATAATGGATCATTCAAATACACTTGCACATACAATGGTTAATATCCCAGTTGAACTGGTTAATCTGCCACTTGATAATATTCCAGTTGATAATATTCCACTTGATAATATCTCACTTGATAATATCCCACTTGATAATATCCCACTTGATAATATCCCACTTGATAATCTTCCACATGATACTATATCATCTATACTCATTGAAAATATCATCCCTCTAGATCTGGCATTCAATCTTCCATCTCACAAACCCCTCACATTACTTGAGAAATACCCAACTGAATTACTTTCATTCATTTTTCAATATTTAGGACCAATTGAAGTTCAAGCTTTACTTAAGGATGAAATAGTGGGGATTTATGCATATGAAAGAATGCTTGATAAAATCTTGATTACTCATGATTATCCTGAAATGATATTTAAAGATTGTACAATGTTGAATGTTAATCTGGTTATATTTTTATTAGAGAATTGTTCTAAATTCAAACCAAAAGGACTTATATTTGATTCTTATGATGATTTCATTAGAACTGAAGATGCATATCCTGGGTTGTGTAAACAATTTCAAACCATTGAACAAAGAGGTTATTGTTTGGATTCATTATTAAAACTTAATACTCTTAATGTTTTTGACAATTTGTTATCAATTGATATTGGTGGATCCACTTCATTATCAAAGTTATCTGAATTCAAATTACCAAACACTTTGAAAAATGTTCGATTTGAAGATATTGAAATTGATATTCCTATACTTCAATCATTAAGAAGAATTAGAATTTCAAATATTAATGAATTGGATATAAATTATCTTCCTAAAAGTTTGAAGTTTGTTGAGCTTTGTAATATTAAAAATCTTATAATTGATGATTTCCCAAGTGGTTTGATTCAATTGAAGTTGACGAATTGTATTTTCAAATTTAAAATTGATATATCTAATCTCATCTATTTAAAAACCCTATCATTAAAATGTGTTGAATGGGAAAAATTACAACTCCCACCAAACCTAATCAAATTGGAAGTTGATAATTGTAAAGTTTTAACCCTTTCAAAAATATCAAATCTTTCATGGTTGAAACAATTAAAACTAACAAGACTTTATGTTTCAAATTGTAAAGTCTTTGATATTAAATATCCACAAGGTCTAGAGAATTTAGAAATTGGATGTTCATGGTTGAATGGAGCTCTGGATTTAAATCTGTTCATTGGAGATTATGTTAATGAAGTCGTACGCTTATCATATCCTTTAAGAATCTTTCCAAAGGAAACAACCTTTCATGTTACTTTACCATATAATTTGAAACATTTCTCATTCACAGGGGGTCGTAAAATATATTTAAGTGGTGATATAATTTATCCTCCTTCAATCATATCTTTAAAGTTCCTGTGGTTACCTGGGGTGTTTTATTCAAACTCACAAACTACTTCAACGATATTGAGAGATTGCAAATTCCCGGAGAATTTGGAAATCTTGACCCTTCGGTATTGTAATTTGAAAGAGATTGTAAATACAAATCTTGGTTTATTAAAAAAGTTAAGGTATTTGGATTTATGTGGTACGGATTTGAAACAAAGTGGATGTTGTCAGGGTATGAGTGTATCAAGGTGTAAACTGGAGAGAGAAGCTTGTCAAGTTGATAAGTGTGATGTATTCATCTGTCAACGAGACACAAGTTGTCATATACCTCATAAAGATTGTAAAAATGAGAAAGATTGTTGTCAGTCAGTCAGTAGTAAACGTAAACATGAAGATCAAACAGATTCAAATTACTTTCGGAAACGTCAATCACCAGATTATGAACTGGTTGATGAAAGAAAAGTTAGTTATATTATTGGTACCAAAATAACAACGAAGCGTGGTCAATGTGAGTGAAGTACATTGGTGATTGAAATGATATAAAATAATTGCATAAATAGAATAGATCAATAAGATCAATAAGGAGCAGATCAATAGTGAGCAGATCAATAGTGACAGATCAAACAGATCAATAATAAACACATTTATTCTAATACATTCTGATTAACCAAATAATGGTATAACGATTATTATTCTTCCTCAAATGGCTGCAAAATATAAACAAGTGATGTAGAATGACGACAAAATCAAAGGTGTAAAGTTAACTCATGAAAAATTCTTCATAAACATAAGACAAGTCAAAAGAGAGGGAGATTCAGCTTGGTTAAGTTGATATGTCTCACAACGAAACAAACAAGACGAAATTACACTATGTCATAAGCATGAAGTTGCATGGTAAATGGTAAATAATTAAGTGCTAATATGTCATCGGAATAATCATATCATAGAAATAACCATGTCATAAGAATAACCATCAGCATGAAGGTGCATCAAGACAGATTGAATATGCCATGGTGCATAATAATGGGGTAATCTTAAAAATTAGTTAAAGATGGGGTGACCATCTGAAATACTCCTTTTTAAGCTTACAGGTTTAGGTTACACAGAAACTACTCAGGTTTACACTTCTGCTAATGTTAATTAAAAATCTTTATATAAAAGAAGATTCATGATCCCCCAAACCTTGGTAAAAATATCTCCTCGAGAATGAATCTCGTCTCGTAATCCTCCAACATTTCTATATATAGTACTTAATAATGCCTTGTCTATTCCGACGGTTCCGTAAATTTCATTCTTGCCACTCCAAGAAAACTGCATGGGGACCAAATATTACGGATAATGAACTTTTAGCATGGTGCTTAAGCCCGTTGATGTAGGTGCGTTTGGCCAAGAAGAGGAGAGCTGTAACTGTGGCGTCGACAAGTGAGAGAGTTCGTAAACCGCCTCAAGGAAGTTGACGGAAGGAGCGAGATCGCCTCGAGGAATTTGACGGAAGGAGAGAGGAAGTTGACGGAAGGGGCGATATCTCCTTGGAAGAATGGAGTTTGACAAATTGGGTTAGGAATACGAAGGGTAGGAATACGAATATTAAGAAAAAGATTAAGTGGGGAGCAAATGTAATTGATGTTATTGTAATACTAAGGGTAACTATTATAAAACACCTTATTGATGGGTCATGAAATAAGGATGTACAAAAATAATTTAGACGAACTACACAAGGTACTTTTAACATTCTTAGTTGAATCATTAAGTTCCACAAATATTTCAATCAAAATTCAAAATGAAATTTAAATAATTTTGGCTGCAAAATTGCGCATAATTAAAACGACCCTATGAGTGGAGACAAATATCATAACGATTACTAATGTTAATTTACCTTCCTTGCATGTTAAATACCTTCCTAGAATGTAACCTTTCTGGCATGCAGACCTTCCTGCAAACCTACATGTCATACTACCTTCCTGGCATCTAAATACCTTTGCATTAATACCCTCCGAAAATAACTCGCTACTTCTACATATCACTAGAAATAAAATTCAATCAGTTCTAAAATACTACTTGTGCCAACTTTTGGTAATGATACAACGAAATGATGTTAGTCGTCCTTTCAAATCCATTGAAAAGATAGTAAGTTTTAAGATTCCAGAGGGGAAGTCCTGAGGAAGTCCAGAGTGAGACGGTAGGTTGCCTTCTGGCAATTCTTAAGGTTGTACCGAGGGAACAAATGTCTTCAACTGTCTCAGACCACATTACAACTTGGCATACTTCCCAACCCATTCAAATGAACATAACCTCAAGGGAATTGTCTCAGCCCACGTTACAACTTGGCTCCCCAACATAACCTCAAATTCTCTCATACACTACAACTTGGCATACTCCTCTAAACCATTCAAATGAACATAACCCTCTTGAACAATTGAAGCAATATGAATTCCCTTATCATTAAAAATCTCACACTCAAACAAAGCTCTTTTGTTAATCATTCTAGTTGGTTGACAAGTCAAACCAATCCAATTAGTAACATCGAAATCTTCATCATGAAAATAAACAATATGATCAAGAGATGTAGACATATAATGAATCAAATCCAATAAGTTTATACTATCGATTCTTAACAATCTTGCCAATTGAGTCATGAACAATGAATCCAGTAAAATACAAAGACCTGCAAATTGCATATCTGGATCCAAAGGTTTAATTGGTCTATTCACCTCAGCACAACCCAATTTAGCTAAAAAGGAAATCTTTCTTTCAGCTATAGCCATATTTTCTTCTTCTGGAGTTAAAGATAAATCATATAATTCGGGAAAGAATTTATGATAGATTTGTAAACCTTCACCTCTTAAATCAATAGGTAATTTATCATGATTATGTTTTTTGAACCAATCATGATATGGGGTTTGGAATTCAAAAG
Source organism: Kodamaea arcana (assembly GCA_030574295.1). Lineage (NCBI taxonomy): Eukaryota > Fungi > Ascomycota > Pichiomycetes > Serinales > Debaryomycetaceae > Kodamaea > Kodamaea arcana. The sequence goes on from JAJMER010000019.1 coordinate 138,888, forward strand.
GTTTTACTACAACATCCAAATCATCATCATTATCGATACGAACTTTTTCTTGATATTCTTCATATTCTTTAAGAGCATCCTTATGACTATTTCTTCTAGTCAATGAAACATTTGCATAATATACAACCTTGCCTTTTTGATAAGCACGAAGATGTCTATTAGCAAAGTTTTTACCTTGAGATATGGATTCAACTTCCCAATCAATTACAAGTAAATCAGTTACTGGTAAAATGAAATATGAATGAAGTGAATGAGGTCTGAACCCTTCAGGTGCAGAAGCAATTGCAACCAAAATCGCTTGTCCAGCAGTATTCCCTCCAAATACAGCTCTAGACCTTGGATCTGGTTTTAATAAAGGATGTTTTCCACGATATTTCCCAGGTCCAACTTCAATAATACTGAATAAATCACCAAGATCATAAGGTTCTGCCATGTTTGAGTATGAGTAGGTATGAGTATTGGGATGAGTATTTAGTATTAAGTATGAGTATGACTATTACTACCAATGACTATAATGAATATATGTGCAACTTCACTTCTTATTTAAACTTCACTTCTAATGCGTCTTATACTAAATTATAAATCTCCTTATTATAACTTTATAATTCAACGTCAATAACCTTATATTTATATCACTAATGAACACTCTCTCAATCTCTCCTATATATATAAAAGAATAACTTCTCCAAATTGTTGTCACAGGACAAATTTACCCAGGAGATCCGGCCGTTTATCACAAAGGCACGACTTTTGGCTACGAAACATGGGGTAAATACCGAGCACAACATCCAAAGTGCAATACTCAAGAAATCGGGAAACTTCCTTTTAGCCCTTACTCGAGCCGAAGAAGCAAAGTGCCACACAGAATGCGACTTTTGATTGTTTGGTTGCGGAAGCCTCGAAATGCTCCTATACAAATTGGTAACAAATTAGAAGTTAATCCGGTAGGGGGTGAGGATAGTTTATTTGAAAGTTAATTTCACATGTTTATTCTCGGTTTATTCTCGGAGAGGCTGCAAAATCTAAGTTAGAAAGAAGGGCTTAATGATAATTCGTTTACGCATGAGTATGTGGCTTTATATAGGTATTGTACTTGAAAATGAGGTTGAGTTGAGGATGAGGTGAATTGAGATAGAGGTTAAATTGTACAGATACCATTTAAAATGTCATTTATATTTATCTTCAGTTATCTTCTAAAAAACGTTGTCACAGGATTTGTGGCTTGGGCATTGTTCGGAGTAGATATCACCGGAAGAATAACTGAAAAGGCTCAACGCCATTTCACAGTATTAACGGATATTCATGTATTGTCATAAGAAAGTGATCTTGTATTGTTAAAAATTGTCAGAAGAAAGTAATCTTTGTCATAAGAAAGTAGTCTTTGTCATAAGAAAGTAATCTTTTATTGTTCATAAAGGCGTTTGAGACTAGCCGTATGAATGTCTGAAACAAATGAAAGATAACGTATTAAATCATTTCGGTTATATGGGGGTATTGGATATGACTTACAATTGAGGGAATTTGTAATATAGTTTTATCTTAAATTGTCTATACGTCATTGAATTTCATCTATGAATTATAATGTTCAATTGTACTTTATGAACTTTCGAACTATACTTTATGTACTTTCGAATTGTACCTTATGTACTTTCATAATTTTATAAGAAATATAACTAACTCACATTGTAAGTACAGCCGTTTATCCATTCCCTTTTCTTTCAATTATCATCTTTATCATAGTCTATTTTTTTGCACCCAAATTGACGAGACCACCAAAAAAAGGCCGCTTAAGACGGAAAATGGGAACCTTCAAAGTGAAAGCAAAATTTTGAGTCTTACAAGAGGCTTAAGAGTTATCACCCACGTTTAAGAAGTATTCTATGTAGAATGCGGGCTTAAACTAGTTGTAGGGTGAAATTTCAGTTCTAAGGCCTCTTTCTATTGTTGAACATATAGCAAACTACTAATTGTTTAAAAGACTCACTGAACTCTCTATTACCTTTTTTAATGAACTTTCTGTTCTTTTTATGAGTACGACATGGCTTCTATAGGGTAGTTTCATTCAGGCACTTTGGGAGGTTAAACCCTTTAGACCGGTGATACCAGTGAGTTTAAGGCTTTCAACTTATTTGTCTAAGCTTCGTATTTCATTTGCCTTTTCCTTGTCTACATTTGACATGGTCTGGTTTGGGGATGTCATGTCTCGTTTTCTTATCACTTCCTTCTCTTTTCGTTGCTTATATTCCCTCGTTGCTTATATTCTTCTTTTGCATGCTCGTTGCTAATATTCTGCTTTTGCAATATCTTGTTGCTTATCACCTCCCCCTTTGCCATGTCTTTTCATCACTCTCTTACCATTTCTCTTATCACTGTCCTTTACCATGTCTCAAATGGCCTCTTTGTTATTCCACTTCTTGGAATTTACTGGCTAGTGGAATACAATGCATTTTCGAAGATTGTTTTCAACTTCAAATAATGTCAACTAAACAATGGATTTTCCTACCTACAATTTCTAAGGATGATGATTTTAATGAACTGGTCATGGAAGTTGTTAAGTAAAGAGGACAAATCAATTTCACCTTGCAGAAGAAGGGGCATATCTCTTTAAACAAAAGTATTCTTAAACAAAAGTATTCACTCTAACCAAAAGTATCCACTCAAAAGGTTTCTCTTTATGTTAACTCCCATTCCCTTTAAAAGGTAGTCTTTTAAGTTTTTACCTATTCTTTTTACGTAGTCTCTTTAACTCTGACTTTAAACCACTGGTAGCACTTCATTACAGTAATACATCATAAACCATTTAAAGACATTACCAGTAAACCTATATTAGGAATAATCACCTATTGAAGACATGTACAGCATAAATTGTACCTTGACATATTAAACGTAAAGCCGTATCTCTCGAGAAGTTCTCTACATAAAATACATTATGAAGAAATGGTTGTAAGTACCACCAAGTGACAATTTACATTGTTTTTGGATCGACCCTCGCAAGATCATGACCAAAACGGAGAGATCCCCAAAATCAGTCCTTCATTGTTCTTGATCTGAAGATTTTCGATTGTTGCAAAAACTTATTCGCTGGCTCCAGGGTTTGATTTGGTCTTTCTAATGATCAGATCACCATAAGATTTTATTACTGGTTGTTAATGGATCAAAGAGAAGTTTAATATAAAAGAGATCTCAAATCATTCTATTCAGTAACATAAGAATTATCTAGAATCAATTTAATAGCAAAAGTATTACCTAGAATCAAGATCAATAATTTAATAGCTAAAGTTAATTCAAAAAAGATCAATTCCAATGAAATTCCAAATCATAATTGTAATCTTATTAAACATTTCCATTGGTTTTGGAACGATTATTCCACCAAGAGTTTGGCATGTCATTTTTGAAGAAATTGTTCCTGAGATTCTTAGTATAGCAGATTTAAGCAATGATGATCCAAAAACAGAGGAACCAGCTCCTCAAGTTGGAAAAATGGAACCTTCAAGAGTACCTTCTAATAATACATCTGTTAAACGACATATAAAGAGGGAAGTTGAAGAATCGGAAGATTATCAATTGTATCTTAAGTTTTCTGGTCAAATGAATTATAATGAGACTGAAGAGGTGGGTGATAGTTTGCTGATTTAACGAGGCAACAAACGAGCGTAGCGAGAGTGTGGTGGTGGTGAGGGAGTGGTGGTGGTGAGAGAGTGGTGAGTAGCGAGAGAGTGGTGGTGGTGAGCTACGAGATGGTGGTGAGCTAACGAGATGAGCTAACGTGGTGAGCTGACAAGCATAGCAAAGAGTTGGTGATCAAGCTTGCAACGGCAACCACAGATCATAAGGACAAAGTTGGTAAACTTATCAAGGCGGTCACAGTTCAATGATGGTGCACAATTCAAGGCGGTGCACAATTCATGACGGTGTCTATCCAAGATAAACTGTCGAACCAACAAGATTAACAATTAAGTTTGACTTTGAGAACTACAGTAGGATGTTTCAAGAGCAGAAATTGGGATGACAAGTGATGGTATGATTCTCATTACAGCAAGAATATTAAGATAACTTCAATTCAGGATTCGATGGCTAAACAAAGGGAAATGAGGTGTAAGACTACATCAAACATGATAATTTGTATAGTATAGTAACTTATCATTTACGTGAATTATACTCCTTATCATTTCTAAAATATATTACCTTATCATTTATATTTCATAATACATTACCTTATCATTTGTATATAATACCGTTATCATTAATAATTAAACCCATTTCAAGTAAACATTAACACGATAAACCTCCACCTTATGATCAAATTGCTTTTTAGCTTTGGCTGCAAAATGCGAATTGTTGGGAATTCAAAGTGGGGAAAGCGCGCAGAGTTATCTAACATCGTATGGAAGGAAGCTGTTTGTCGAGACGATAGGGTTGACGGTTGAGTGTGTTCCTTAAAATAGGGATAGTTTCAACTTGGGTTTTTAAATGGGTAACTTTTTCGGTAGCATTCGGTCCGAATAATCCGAGATGACTAGGTAGTTCTTGGTTCATTATATTCACTTGAAATTTAATACAATTGAAGTATAGGGAGGAGCTTGTATTTTGACTTATCCCTAGTAAGGATGGTAGAAGTGAAAGGAAACCGGGTTAAATTGAATGAAATGAAGTTTAAATTGAGTAAAATGAGATCTCGTTTACATTGAGTAAAGTGAAATCCCATATAAATTAAATAAAATGAACCCCCGTCTAAATTGCATGAAATGAACCCGTTTAAATTGAATGAAATGAACCCGTTTAAATTGAATGAAATAAACCCCGTTTATTGAATGCTCATGAAGTATACAAATTATATAGTTGAAGGTTACGTGGAGTATTTATCTACTACAGACACTTCATATATAAACTTTCATGGAGAGTTTTACATGAAGACTCCCGTATTTACGACCCTCTCTTTAAGAATACCAATTCCTACAAATCAATAATAAATATTTATAACCCAATTCTAAGAAAACTTCCCAAGTTAATTCTATATAATTCTTCCTGATGAACCAAAATCATATGCATACAAGCATACTGCAAATATTGAGAAATAATTAAAACTGTATCCTCTATGTTTGCACAACTTTCCTCTATATTCACAACTTACTTGAATTCTTACTCTTCCCAAAATAAACCAAACCCTCTTGAACAACACTTGCAAACAATTTCCCATTCGAATCAAAATAACTTGCATGTAATGTAACTCTATTATTAACAAACACCGGAGCTTTGAAACTTACAAAGATCCAATCTCTTGGTTCGAAGTGATCATCATGAAACAACACCGAATGATCCAACAGCACACCAAAAAAGTAAGCATTTCTTCCACCATTAATTGTAACTGCCGGCATAATCACATTTGGGTCGGTGGGGTCTACAGCAAGATATGGTAAATTCAATATTCTTGATAAAGCACTAAGAAATAACGAATCTGAAATTGCACCCATTCCAGCGTATTTATATTTCGGATGTAAAACTCCCTTAAAGTCATCGCCAGCTCTTATCCAGAATGAAAGTTCTCTTTCTGCTGGTTTTTTGAGGAGTTGTTGTTTATCCAAATTTATAAAGTTGGGTGGTATTTTATGTTGCAACAACCCACCGAAATCAAAAGTAGTTTCTATTGGAAGATCTTCATGTTTATATTTGTAAAATGTGGAATTGACTGGCACTTGGAAATTTGGTTGTACGGTATCACCCTCCTGACTTCTCTTTTTCAATAGAATCCTTGATTCCTTTTTATGTTGTGTCAAGCTAATCATTACAATATATTTCAAATCACCCTTTTGACTAACTCTAACCAATCGGTTTTTATATGACTTACCATCATTTAATCTTTCAATATCAAATTGACAAACTATTGAATCATCCCCTGATTTAACAAAATACAGATGTAATGAATGTGGAATGAATCCAGTACCAGCATCTTCCATGGCTGCAACAATTGCACTTGCACATAAATTCCCACCAAAGACTCCACGACTCAGTTTGCTTGGTTTCAGTAATGGTTGAAGTCCTTGGAATTTATGAGGTCCTATGGATCTAACACCAAATCTTTCCAATTTAGAAGGATTTGTATATATTGAAAGCATGTTTGTCCTGTTATTCTTGCCTGCTGATAATGATTCTTATGTATCCTTCTAACTCCTTATTAACCTACTTGTATCACGTATGTCTCCTTTACCTACTTTTCTTTATCAATCTTGGATCTTGGTTTATTTATATACACCGAGGCGATGACATATGGATGCAAAAAGAGGGGTATGAGACGGTTCTTCCGCAGGCAAAAGGTCCACAATAGATTTCATAATGAGGGATGAGATAAACGAAATGTAAACATGATCAACAGAATGTGAACGATTATGGATAGAATGTGAATACAGATCAGTTTGATTTTCAAGCATATATTATCATAAGTACAATACCTCGTCTATATTCCACTAGGCATTCGGAAAACTTTCCAAATGCACCAAGCCATCCCAACATTCATGCTCCTTCCGATATGCAGATCCGACCCATGCCGAACCCAAATGTTGAACTGATAAGGCGAAAAAAAGGGACCAGATTTTTTGGGTAAAAGAGGAGGTGGGATGTGATAGAAACTTTGGGAATTCTGGGTAGTAATTGAATCACCTGTGGATGTTGTTTTATGAGATAGGTATAAAAATATTCAGTATAAAAATATCATGGGCCATTTCCTAAAATAGTCCGAAATTGCAGCCGGTTGCAAAAAAAAGGTGCAGCATGTGAGAGTGATGGCTGGCAATGGACCGATGATACAAAATTTCAAAGTCTTCTTAATGAGTGGGACGAGGTTTGAGGGGTGCAAGAACTATTGAGGTTCTTTAAGTTAAACTGGAGATATTGAGGCTTTAAAGGTGACATCTTGAGGCTTAAAGTCAAATATTGAGGCGAACCAAGGCACTTACAACTTCTACTTAAAATATGGATTTCAACTCAAAGTGGACTCTTTATTTGAGGAAGATCAGGAAGTCATTAATACTTTAACTTTGGGGATTTATATGGAAACGACTTACATTTTACCAGCATTATCTATTGAACTCTCGTATCCCAAAGACCACAATTCCATTAATATTCTACAAATTCTACAAATTCATTAATAAACTCTCATTCATCTACCAATTCATTAATATTCTCTTCATTCGTCTACCAATTCATTAATATTCTCTCCATTCTACAAATTCCTTCATATACTCTCAATTCAGTCTATACATTGATTATCAATAAAGTCTATTCAATATAATAAATAAATGTTTCCAGAACATTCATATTCTAATTTATAATTCTAACTTTAGCTTGCAATAATGTAACTTTAATTTACAGCAAGTAATCTAACCACAGTTTAAAGCAATCTCTCTAATTCTTCTACTTCATCTGCCAAATGAGCTTCGTCATACCAAAGTTGGTAAATCTTGCGCCAATTATATTGGAGTCAAAAAGTTGATTTTGGATTGACAAATTCACTTCAGTATTTGGGTGAGTGTAGGCACATTCAAAGGTTCCTTTGTGTAGTGCTGCGTATCTGCCAAATGGTTATGGTTTCCCCAAGGTTTCCATACAATTTCCAAGGTCCATCTAATTTCTGCTTGAATGGTTTCCTAATTTCTGCTTCCATGGTCTCCAAATTTCTCCCTTAAGATTCCTCTTATTCCCTACCACTATAACCTACAACTTCACAATATCAGGCACCCCATGAGTCAAATAAGTCAACCCCTCTTGAATCACTGTTGCAACCGCCTCACCTTTAACATTATACATGATTCCCCTAACCAACAATCTACTATTGCTTAATCTCTTATATTGATAAGTGAGACTGACCCATTCCTTAACCACATCCAATGCCTTCATTGGATCATGGAAATAAATATGATGATCCAATGACATTGCATTATAATGAAACAAATGTAAAATATTCATGGAAGTACCAAGTAAATACCTAGCATCTTTTTGCTCATCAAACGGTAAGAACGGATGGTTTTCCGTGGGGTTCCAAGGAATTCTCAACACCCGGGCCAAAGCAGTTAACAATGCAGAATCGGTTATATCTGCCAATCCAACATAATTCATTGCAACACTCCCAAGAGATTTCTGATGTTCTGGAGGAATCATCTCGGTGGTTCTAGGAAACATTGATTTACTCTCCAGGAAAGTTTTGTCCAGAAATGGTTGGCTGGGAATCATCTCAAGTGGAGCAGTTGGGGACTCGGCCACATTGTTGAGTCCACTCCATACGGTGACCCAACGTTCCGCTGGTGCAACCAGTTCTTCCTCGGGTGTAAGTTCGGGGTGAAGAAACGTTTCAGGGTAAGCATTACGGATAAAGTCTGTATGGTGAACTTGTTGGAGTCCATTAGGTAAGAATGAACCTGGTAAGGGTGGGGAGGCTGAGGGAGCTGGTGAGGCTGGTGAGGAAGTTGACAAGGAAGCTGGTGAGTCATTGACTGAGGAAGTTGACAAGGAATCTGGTAAGGATGAGTCATTGACTGACGAAGTAGGTGACATAGAAGGATTTGATACAGAACTTGAAAAGTTCGCCTTTAAACTCGTATCCGATTCATTCTTCACCAAAGTACATCCAGCAGTTGCCCTAACCTTCCCACCTTGAATCACAACAATATTACTCTTCACCTCCCCATTTCTCTCATAAGATTCAAGTTGATACTCCATAGGAACCCTCGAATCACCGGCCCTTATAAAATGAAGGTGGAACAGTAAAGGTAACCAACCTTTTTCAATGAATGCTTGATTCTCAATGGCAACAAGTAAGGCTTGAGCTATGATATGTCCCCCATAAACCCCTCGAGCTTGTTTAACAGGTTTCCTTAAAGCATATGCTCCAACATACCGACCTTCTCCAGTTCGTATCACTCGGAAGGCTTCTTCAAAGTCGGTGGGAACAAATGGCATTGCTTGGATCGCACTCGAATCCTGGGGTTGGCCTTGCTTATATACGGGCACGTGACGCGTGAGGTACCCCACTAAGTGGGTGATTTCGGTCGGCATGTGAACTGGCTACGCCGGGTCAAAATGGAGCCAACTAAGCCAACTAAGGAGCCAACAAAATGTAGAGAAAATTGGTAGAGTTTTCTTAATAGAGCGTTTTTTAAAGCTTGTCCTTTTATTCTTTTACCATATCTAAGTTAAACTTCTACCAAAATAAGCTTCCACCCAACTTAAATCACAATTAAGATCGAGGCTTTTGTTAAGATCTATACATCTGATCTATGAAATAGAGTGAGATTGGAAGGAAGGTGAATAAAATTTTAACTATGATGTCTTGAAGTATACGTGATATTATCATGTACCCAGTAGTCTCTGTATTATTCATCCCATCACCTTCCCTGTATTATTCATCCCATCACCTTCCCTGTATTCTTCATCCCATCACCGTCCCTAAATTAATCATCCCATCACCGTCCCTATATTAATCATCCCATCACCTATCACCTCACACAATTGCAAAGAATCATCATCATTTTCACAAAACAGCTTATACTCCTTTCATTCAATATTTAACAGCATTCCACTATACTCACTAAAAGCATTTCACCTTAACTTGCATCCTCAACACTCACCTAAAATTTATATTGAAATTCGCTTGAAAGTCCTCCCTAACCTTGTCTGATATCTCCCTAGGTTGCACCTTTGCCCCAGAACTTATAATCTGTCCAGGTATCGATGCTCCCAAAAATTGACCAGGAAGTGGAGCACTTGGTGCAAGTTCAATTTTTTCATTGAATTTATCTAAACTTTGAACTCCTTGGTTGAAGTTTGTTCCTATGCGTTCTTGGTTGAGGTTTGTTCCTATGCGCTCTTGGTTGAGGTTTGTTCCTATGCGTCCTTGGTTGAATCCTTGGGTATTTCCTAATAATTGATTAAATCTCTGCGCACCATCAAATCTCTGCCCATCTCTCTGCCCATCTCTCTGCACCACCTCTTCACTGTGAAATGCAACCTCATTCCCCCGACTCCTACCAAAACTTGATACCTTACTATACTTTGGAATTCTTTCCACCTCATGGTTCAATTCATATCTCCTCTCCTTCATCAAAAGTCTTGTTTCCTCATCATCCCCATGAGCAACATCCACCACATCAAGCCCTATCAATTCCCTTTGTTTATTGCTTAGAGGTAAATCTTGACACTGGTCTTGTCCTCGAATTACATAGTACAACGAAATTGCAAAGTTCACAACAAGAACCGTCCAAATCACCCATATTATATGACCGTACCATTGATTTTGCTTTATAACGTTGATTTTGGACATTCCAGACCTTACCAAGAGGCAAGCTAGAATTAGCAAAGATGTAGAGAAACATTTCTTTATATGGTATGTCAAGTCAACTTGTCGGCTTAAAGCTTGTTTCATAATAGGGTTCGTCCAAGATCCGCTGGGGGCATTATTTTCCGTGGATGGTTGTCCAAGTGGATCGCTTGGTTGTTTGAGTGGATCGTGTTGTCTGAGTGTAGTAGCTTGCCCTCTAAATATATCATCTTCCCCTGTACCTTCCCCTCTTACTCCTAAGTTCCCCAATAGTATTCCTCTATGTTCACTCCCTTCCCTGTTCCAGGTCTCACTCTCTCCTAGACCCCCCACAACATTCGGTGGAAGAAACCCCAGGATACCGAATTGAATACCTTTAACCCTCGATGGAGGCTTGTAGTAGATGGGTTGTTTCTGCGGAGTTACGTCCAAATCAGGTTTAGGAATATTTCCTTGCAATCTGGCTTGATTGAGTTTGAAATAAATCTCAGAAGGAGTATATGTCTTCTGGACCTCTGGAGGGATGGTCTCTTGAATGTGCGGTATCACTGGCTCCACTCGATTGGATCTTGGAGCATTATATGCAAGTTTCCGTAGACTTTGACCTTGGATCAGTTGCATTGGTATGGACTTGGCATACATGATGGAGTATGCATCTTCATAGATGCTTGTGTCGTCGGTCATGGCGCTTGATTCATGTAAACATCGCATACATTTGGTTATATGTGGTCACGTGATGGAAAATATAAGCAAGATGGAAGATACGAAGTGGTGCGGGACGTCTTCTTTTAAGCTGAAACGTTTTGAAGCTGATACATCTGTTTTTGAGCTGGTAGATAATTTCTGGTTTAAGCTGATACATCTGCATTTAAGCTGATAGATCTTTTGTGCTTTTATGCTCTTCTTTATAAACAATCATGCTTGCACTATGATGAGTAGAGGTTGGTGGTGCGCTTCATCAGTACGCACTCATTTCTTCCTGTACATTTACTCAATCTTCGACAATGTAGTATAAAGAATTATGACTGGCCAGGGCAAATCCAGTTACACATTCAATGATTATTAACATAATTTACATTTGAACATATCATTTGGAAACTTACTTGGATAGGTACTCCCAATTGTTTGTCCCAGTTGTCTGCTCATATTTGAGTTTTTTTGGCTGCAAAATTTGAAAAACAAGCTGTAAAATGTTCTTTAATTGCAAATAATTTGTGGGTGTATTTACACAGGTGACTGTGTGTTTACATTGGGGGAGAGTGTTTAGGTGTGAGTTTACAAACAATTGGGTTATAAAAAGGGTGGGTGAGTATTGAGCTTTATCATTTTATTATATTATTGTCTTTCGTTGTTGTCTTTTGTTTTATGTTGTCCTTATTATGTATCTTCATTATTATACATCGTCATTATTATACATCGTCATTATTATATATCGTCATTATTATACATAGTCATTATTATATATCGTCATTATAATATACCTCTATATCTTCCTTAGGGCTCACATTTCCGTTACCCGGACAAACCCTCAGTATAAATACTTTTCAGAAACCACCCACTTGGAAGACACCAACACACCTACCTAAACTGTGGTCAGTTTAGTTTGTCTGTGCAGCTTGAATTAAAATGATGAATAAATATGTTTTCACAGACCTGTACTGACTCTAATGAAGTACAACAATATATAATTCTGAATTCAAAGCACAAATGGGAAGTTTTCTTGTGGGTGTGTAGGTCAGAGTAAGGAGATGGAGTAAGACAGAGTAAGAGTGGAAGTTAAAGTAAGAGTAGAAGTTAAAGTAAGAGTGGAAGTTAAAGTAAGAGTAGAAGTTAAAGTAAGAGTAGAAGTTAAAGTAAGAGTAAAGAGATATCAGAGTAAGACAGAGTAAGAGTAGAAGTCAGAGTGTAAAGAGATGGCAGAGTAAGCTGGCCTTACTAATTTTTAGTATTCACGATGAGGTAAAAGTCGTATACAAGCAGATTATGCTCCAACCGGGAAACCGTCGAAAAAGCTTCCAAGTGTGATTAAGACGAATGGTTCATTATATTTGGAGTAATGAGTCTACAAATACTTGATGGGCAAAAATCATAATCTGTAGTCTATAATCTGTAGTCTATAATCTGCACTCTATAATCTGCACTCCATAATCTGTGTGATCTCTACTCGATCAGCTGGTTTAAGGTTGCTAGTCGATTACCACTCGCCTCACAACCCCTCGCTTCGCTCGCGGTTGTTCAATCCCTACAGAATCATATCGTGCTACGTTTTTTCTTATTCGTACTATTTATTCAACTAAACTATTTCTTAGCAGTCAATCTTCTTAAGTAGAAAGCCAACTCTTCACCTTCTAAAATGTACCCGTCACATCTTCCAGATTGACCTGGTCTTGATGAGATAGCAGCATATAATTTACCTGCGGCGAACTGGGAGTTAACACCAGCTTCGATGGTGGAACCAGAAGCTCTGGCAGCCAATTTTCTTTCGACAGACTTGGACTTCTTGACAACTTCGGTTTCTTCACCAGCCTTCTTCTTTCCTAATGAAGCACCGTAATGGTTCTCAAACCATTGCTTGAATGGAGTGGCATCGATTTGAACAATAGCAGACTTGGTTAAAGTGTTGGTTCTGACCAATTCATTGTTAGATGGATGGTAAACTACAGTTGCAATTCTGGTCTTTCTAGCAATCCCTTCGGAACCCCATGAGAAGTTACCGGTTTCGATTCTTAAGGCTCTGAATTTTTGGTTACCACCTCTGGTTCTGACAGAATGAATTCTCTTGGCTCCAATCTTGGTGTTGGCACTTTGACGTCCCAATTCAAACTTCCGCTTCTTACGGAACTGGGCTCTTTTGGCACCTGTTGCGGAACGCTTGTGACGAGAATCTCTTGAAATACCCATCTAAAATGTTAGTATTGACAACAACTTGATTTAATGATGGGATATAATGATACGTATTCTCATAATACATTGATAATATATTCTCATAATACATTGATAATATACCCACGAATCCACTATCCATCCCACGATATAATCCACTAATCATCAACTACTTCATCTCATTATCATCTCAATCATTCTAATACCCTCAGGTAACCTTCCCATCATCTTATTCATCATCTCTTGGAAGTTATCATACATACAATTGACTATCACTACTGTAAAAGAAGAACTAACAAAACGTGAAAATTTTTAAGTGCGTAGTCTCAATGGGCATTTGGCTGGGGCACGTGACAGTGAGGATTTTTTAGAAGATTTTGAGGATTTTGAAAAATTAGGGTTAGGGTTTGTCACGTGGAGTAAGACTGCGATTGAACAACCATGAGCGAAGCGAGGGGTTGTTAGGCGACAAGTAATCGACAGCTTAAACCAGCTGATCGAGTGGTGATGCACAAGAGGTTCATTTTAAAATGGTGAAGCGTAGGTGAGAGATGTACTGGTGAGGTCAAGTATTTGGAGACTGTAGATTTATCTTAACATTGAAGATCAAGCATTGAAAGTTGTAAAAAGCATTGAAAGCTGCAAATTAATTCAAAAATTGAAAACACATCCATTGAAAACTGTAGATCAAACATATATTGAATCTGAGATGAACATTGAAAAATAGAGTAGTAATTTCTCTTTGAAAAAATTCCGAGTTCATATGGATGTAAATGGCCTGTTAACATGGTGAGTACAAGTAACATCTATGAATTATATTATGCTCAATGTTGACATAGACTTAGTATGACCTAGCTAACTTAGATATTTTATATATGGGAGTTTAATGCTTAGTGTGATACACGCACATCATACTCCATAAATGCATTTGGGGTGTGTTCTCTTTGTTGACGCAAGATCCGCGTTTTGCAGCCATTTTGAACGTACTATCACTACTAAGTACTATCACTACTAAGTACTATCACTACTAATTACTATCACTACTAAGTACTATTACTACTAAGTCTATCACTACTAAATTTATCACTACTGAGTTGATAACTACTGAGTACTATCCTACTAAGTCTTATCATCTTCTACACCACTTTAATTCACAATACTAAGAGATGATCCATGTCCCATATAATAATTCTTAAAAATCAACCAAAACTCATAAAACTAAATCCACAAAATTCTTTCAATTTCCTTAATCTCATCTAAAGCCAATCGCCTCTTTTAAATCATATTTTCTTTAAATGTTTATACCTGCTCTTCCTTCCTCACAACTCACCTATACCACAAATCACGTGATCTCGATGAGATCACTTTGGCGGTCATCTCGAAGATGACTGCGAAAGTTCATGATCCAGCATGGAGTCCATATATGATGAGATAGAAATAGAGGATTTTGTTTATGATCCTATAACACAACTATTTCAATACCCTTGCCCATGTGGAGATCGGTTTGCCATTTCGATTGATGACTTGAGAGATGGCGAGGATGTAGCGGTGTGTCCGTCATGTTCTTTAATGGTTAAGGTTATATTTGATCCTGAGGATTTATTGGAATATGATGAGTAGTAGGGGGAGGGAAGGAGGGAAAGTGGACCTAGCAAAGTGGAGCTAAGAAAAGTGGAGCTAAGGAAAGTGGACCTAGCAAAGTGGACCTAGCAAAGTGGAGCTAAGCAAAGTGGAGCTAAGGAAAGTGGACCTAGCAAAGTGGACCTAGCAAAGTGGAGCTAAGCAAAGTGGACCAGTGTGCAAAGTGTAGAATGCGTTACTACGAAAATGTGCCTGCTAATAAAACTCCCGGAGGAAGTATATAACAGGAGATATAAAGCATTGAATGTGTTTACAAACAAATTTTGACAAATACAAATCATGGATAGTGGAGGGTAGTCTGGGAGAGCAGAACAACAACAACCAATCTGACTGTATTGCTTGTGAATTTGGTTGGTGTATAACTTTGAGCTGGGTGTATAACTTAACTTGGTTCTGAATCATTTTCGGCTTCAAGGTTGGTTCTGCCTTGTAACATCAAGGGTACTGCACCCTTTTAACGGGCTCCCTTTTAATCTCAAGATGGTTCTGTTCAACTTTCATACTTCAGTATTACCAAGACTTCGTAAATGTGCTTTAAAAATGATTCTTTTAGAATAGCACAAATCATACCAAAGAATCATACTAAAGAATCATACTACATGGATTCACACTATAAGTGAATGTAATAATATTGTCTCCACGAAACAATAGACCGAATTTGGTTATGCTTCATTGAAGAGTAACAGATGGTGATTTTAGTGATACAATTGGTGGCTGTTTTTTGTTAAAGCGGTAGAACCATGTGGTAGTTTTTATTAAAGCATGTGGTAGTTTTTCTTATGCAATTCATACCAGGGGCGATTGTTTTAGTGACCGACTTAGCATACCACTGGAATACCCTACCTATCATTGGAATATCCAAAATGCTTAAGTTACTCACAATCAGTATCCCCATGGTCATAATGACAAAAAGTATGGTGGACATAATGACAAAAAGTATGGTGGACATAATGACGAGAAGTTATGACGAGAAGTTATGGTGGACATAATGAGGAGAAGTTATGGTGGACATAATGAGGAGAAGTTAATGGTGGTTATAAAGTATCAAAGAGTTCGGTGTTACTTTGAAGAATAATCTATAAACATAAAAGTGGCATGTCACCACAGTCTTCAATATATAGAAGTATTCCTATAGATCATAGTAGGATTATTATGTGAAATGTAAGATACTCAGGAGGAATCACTCTCATTGATTCATACTAACCCGCAACCCCTTTGAGCAACCTATCTAGAAGTTACCTTGGAAAATTGACAAGATTAATATAGATCCAAATATCTACTAAAACTCAACAAACTCAGACGTTATACCACCTTAAACAAGAAGGTGGTATTGTCTTGCTAATCTGTCGGCGCGTTCATTCTAGACTCCGGGATTGTCACCTATTTTACCGCGCGTTACTTTCCTCATGCCACACCTGCAAACGAGCCTGCTAGCCGTCTTAAAACTTTAATCGGACCACATAGAACAATATTGTGTCCACATGCAAGGAAATCAGGGTAAGGCTTGTAAATTACTAAGTAAGTTTAAAGTGGATGTTGTAAAGTTGAAGTGGCTGTAAAGTGGAAGTTGTAAAGTGGAAGAAGCTGAGTGGAAGTAGCTGTAAAGTTACCTGTAAAGATTAAAGATTTTATGAAGGATGAGAATTTTCTTTATTTTGATGCTGGACAGACTGAATGATCCAAAGTATGCCCGTGCGTGACGTAAAGATTTGCCGTCACCAAGCGCTTCCAACTACACATGGGCATACCCCATGTGGAACTGTTGCCTATTTTCACAAGCATGTGAACTGGAGCTTAGATCTGGTGGTGAAAGTATAGTGGGTAAAATCATTGGAAGGAATATGGCTTATTGGTACACTTTAGTACGATACCAGTACAATGCGTATTGTGGCATTGTTACAGTACAGTGTCGTTGCTGCATGTAATACAGTGTCATTGCTGCATGGTTTGTTTAACAATAGATCGTGATTACACAAATAAGTGAACTCACCAATTGTTACCTTGTATCACGGTCTTGTATGAATTGTTACCGGTCTTGTATGAAATGAATTTACCATATCTAAAATGAGTTGACTACAACCTTGAAAGAAAAACTTCTTCTTCATCTTTTAAGATATTCCGTTTGATTTCACATGTTAAAGGAACTTGAACAATCAAACATTCAGACAAATATTACGGGTTTAAGAACAATAAGGTAGTTTAGGTTTATTGGCGATAGGACGTAATCAAACCGCGATGAAGCTGTTCCCACCAAGGAACCGAAACACTAAACCAGCTCCTTGGAGCTGGTTTAAGGTTGCTCGTCGATTACTCGTCACTCGCCTCACAACCCCTCGCTTCGCTCGTGGTTGTTCAATGAACTCCTATCTCTCAGTGCACCAAGGATCTGAAATACACAATACTTGCATTCTACCTTGTAACCGCAAAAATGAGTTAACGGTAATTTAGACGCTAATATTTAGTTCGAGAACAAGCCGCTATGGTCTTAGTGTTTTACCCATGCATACATTGCGCTTTTGTAAGGCTTTAAGATGCTTTTGTACATGGGTTATTATCTACTTTGAAGACGACAAAGGTCTTTGTTTCATTAACAGCTAGGGCCGGTGGCCGATGCATTAGCCGTATGGTTATTATTGGGTCAGTATTGAGTCAGTGTTAACTCGTGATATTGAGCAATACATTGGTCTCTTCGTCCATTTTATAAATTCTCGCGTCATAAGTTTTAAATTGGCCCTTAGCCTTTATAACTTTTCCCATTAGCCTTGTAAGTTTTCCTCATTAGCTCAGAAGCTTTTCCATTAGCCTTATAAGTTTTCCCATTAGCCTTATAAGTTTTTCCATTAGCTTACTTCATAAGTTTTTCCATTAGCTCATAAGCTTTCTCTTGATAACCATAAGTGGTTAGCCCTTCCTAATTTAGCCCAAGATACTTTATGACTCTACGGGGTTCTCCGTTGTATTAGATATTATTCCGGATTTCTTATCGCATTGGGTTATTATGAAAGTTTTTGTCGAGTTGGGACTGGATTAGGCTTATTAGCGGGCTGTTCCTTGAGGTTACGGCTTATCGTGTTATACTGTCACGACGGAAAAATGCAAGTGGCTTTGCATACATCCCAATATCACACAATCAAATACAATAAAGGAACAACATCTGAAGGTACGTCTCACGATATCATATATAGGCTAATCTACGTCAACTTCTTAAACTTGTTTATTAACCTATCTTTTAAGAAAAATTCTTATTATAGCCCAAATTAAAAATCATTTTGTAAAGCTTGATTCAAGTGAATGTCTAGACAGCTGCAACGTCTAACTATGGCCACTGCGGTGTTGTTACAACTTCGGCGTTAATGCTTTTAGTACCTTTTGTGTTGGGAATGCTGGCTTATGTAACTATGCGTTCTTCTCTTACTTAATTTTGATTGGCGCATACTAGAAGCACGGCGTGACACGTGATGCATGAAGAGTATTCCAAGAGTGTTCCAAGAGACAAGGATTTGTACTTGTACTCTATGTAAAGTTTTTTAAAGGAGTTTTATTTGTACTCTATGTAAAGTTTTCTAAGTTACAAGGAGTTTTATTTGTACACTGTGTAGATTTACAATGAATTGTTTTTATAGAGTCTCATCTGTCTAATTAATCCCCACACATTCCCACCAAAGTGTCTATTGTTCTGGATATTGACATCCACTTTAGGTAAACTACGCTATGATTGAAGTTTATTTCCTTTTAGGTGAAAGTTCCTATAATTTGGTGAAGTTCTATAATTTGGTGAAGTTCTATAATTTGGAGAAAGTTCTATAATTTGGTAAAAGTTCTATAATTTGGTAGTCTCTGTAGTCCCTATGATGATACTATAATCTCTTTGGTGGGATTGTAGAAAAGAATCGTAGAATGTTCTATCTTGTAGTCTTCGTATGGAGTTGTTAAAATGGACACTGCGGAAAGAAATCTCCCATACGCTTGGCTGCAAAATTTAAAAAATTTTAAAGGGAAAACAATAAGAGGATGATCTTCAAATTTAATAGGAAATGTTTCCAGTTAATTGTTTTTAATCAATAATCTTCAAACAATACATTTTATCATAATACAATACTTTGTATACAATCTGTCGTAGTACTTTTCTATACAATACTCATCATACAATACTCTTAATAATGGTTTATACAATGCAATTCAATACAAAAATCTTCAACACAATGATTGAACAATAATTACAATAGCAATCATTTGAATAATAAGTCAAAGTTGTGTATTCATTTTTATAATGAAATAAGTGTTCTAAAGTCAAGTCAACATTCTATAATAAGTCAAGTCAACATTCTACAATGAGGAAGTTTCAAGTTAAGTTGAAGAGATAAGTCAAATAAATCTAATAACATATCCCTACAATGTTCTTACATTTACAATACAAAGTCACTTGAACACAACACATTAATCTAATAACTCCAACAACCTAAATGTCAATACATGACAAGACGTTTTTAAGAGGTGATACCTCGCAAACGGAAACTTGATATTTAGTACGACTTACGTGGTGATAATACGTAGAAGGATAGGTAGAAGGAGTATGTAAGTATAAAGGAGTGTGTGGTAAGTATAAAGGAGTGTGGTATGTAAGTATAAAGGAGTGTGTGGTATGTAATAATATGTAGAAATATGTATTAATATGTGACAATATGTAACCATTCTATCAAATGAATCTAAAACGAATCTGAATCAAAACTTTAATAACTAAACCTTGAATGACTGTTTACATTGAAAAATTATTGTCATACCCTACATTGTCATATGTATGTTGTATTATACATTGTAGATTGCTGTTCTAAAAAATGATTGTTAAAAAGAGATTGTTTTTCTAACTTCCAAAGTTTTGACTCATTGTATAAACTTGCCGTTTAATCACTGTTGGGTTTAATGTTTCCTGTTGGGACTATCGTTCAATCCTGTTGGGTACCATCGTTCAATCTTGCGCTTTGTTCATATTTTGACTCTTAATCCTTCCTTGGATTCCCTACACTTTATGGGTGGACAGCACATCTTGACAACATTGTACATTGCCATTTGGGTACAATATATTACGAATTGGCTCCAAGGCAAGGTTCTTAATGCTCCAAGGCAAGATTAATGCTCCAAGGCAAGATTAATGCTCCAAGGGAAGTTCTTAATGCTCCAAGTTCTTAATGCTGTCTTAATGTTTAATGCATTTCTTATTACCCTCGCACAGTACAATAACGCAACAGTATATTAATACACCTGGACTGTCAATGCCTGACATGCCTCTGACTTAAATGTGAGTGTATGCGTCTAGGCATGGATATGTCCATTTTGTGATATCTTGGTTAATTTATTATTACTTCCATAGGAATGATATTTTTTATTCAAGCAAGGATATTTTCTAACTCGTTGGTAGATCATTGTGACAGTTCTCAAGTCCTATAGAGGAGTACGTTGAGAGAGAAGTGATATATAGAGAGTATTGAATTGTAGAGATATATACAGAGTGCTGAATTGGACTTTATTGCCGATATAAAAGTGTCATGTGTTAGTGTGATTTCATTGTATTCTTTCTTTGATTATGTTTACATTTTCAAAATGATAACCTTTTTTAATTTCTATATTCAAATTGAAATGCTATTTTCAAAGAGAATCATTCTCGTTATACCAACTATATTCCCTTACTACCTTATCTTCTATCACTTCTCTAACCTCCTCGTTGCAGTCACATACACTCTGCAGCCTCAACTACCGCCATGCATAAAATAAAAAGATTTCTTTTCGGGACGATTTTTTATTTTTTTGGGAAGGCTCTAGCCTGGGCCTATCAATTTTATAATAGTGAAGATTTTTGTTGAAAGCAGGCCTGACGAACTGAGACATTACAAGGGGTTGTAACTAATTAGTGAGTTAGTGGAATATAGAATCAAAGTAGTAATTAACCAAAGTTTGATGTATAATATCTCCATTGGTACGAGTGTTCAAGTTGGTCATCCAGGGGCTCAAGCTCAACAGCGGCAGAACCAGGACCGTCACCGCCAACTGAACCAGGACCGACAACTTCTGTTACAAGAGTCCCAACAGCAACAACAACAACCGGAATCCCATTATCAAGCATCGAATCCTCAACAAGGATCTCAAGCATCCAATCCTCAACAAGTGCAATCGCAAGCAATTTACTCAACACCTTCACAACAAAACCAACATATCCCACATCAACTTCATCCTCATTTCCAACCAATCATAGGTACACTTCAACCGCAACCTCTTGGTCGTCCTGAAGGGTATGGATATCAAGAAGGTATCCTGAGCAATTCTGCTAATCCTGGAAGTTCCATAAGCCCAGGTCATCCAACCCTAGCACCGGGTAATCAAGCTGGTCAGGCACATAGTACGGCTCATCCTTGGCCAGAACACCCAGACCTACATCAATCTTCGTACCTAGAAAACCACCAGCTGGGACCTCCAACTCTGTCGATTCGTCGTGGACCATGGTCACCACTCGAAGACAAAAAGCTTCTTGATTTAATCGCCATATTTGGGCCAACCAACTGGGTACGGATTTCCAATTCCTTATCCACAAGAACTCCAAAGCAATGTCGGGAGAGATACCACCAGAACTTAAAACCTTCGCTTAATCGCTCACCAATCACCGTGGAAGAAGGCGAACTCATTGAATCTTTGGTGGGGAAATACGGAAAGAAGTGGGCAGAGATTTCAAGACACTTGAATGGCCGTTCAGATAATGCTATCAAGAATTGGTGGAATGGTGGTGCAAATAGAAGAAGAAGAGGTAGTTCAGAGACAACTGGGGTGGTGGCTGAAGCAGAGTATCTGTATAATTATCCATATTATGATCAACAGAAACAACAGGCACAACCTACGCAATCGGCCGTATCAACTGCCCAACCGCTGAAAATGGAACCGCCATACCCGGTCCAACCAGCTCAACCATTCCAGGCACAACCAACATCATTCCAGTCACAACCAGTCACAGGCACAAATACTTCACAAGGTCAGCACTCACAAGGTCAGCAATCTCAAGTGATTGCTCCAATTTCATCATCTGGTGTATCCACCGTTCCAGGGGTGATTCCAGCCATTTCTGGTATTACAGGAGCTAACCCAAGCGTGTTCACCGCTTCAGTAGGACTTGCACCTCCAGCACCATCCATTCCAAGCAGTGGAATCGCAAATGGTACCAAACCTACTATAACACCCCAACTCCCGTATACATCCATTGCCTTTAATACGTCCATCTTTGGCAAACCAGAACAACCACTCAACCACCCACCATTACCACCAATCAAATCAAACCCACGCCTGGCCAGCTTTGATATTAACAGCACGCACTTCCAATCGGGAGTTAACACGCTTCCGCCAATCTCGACCCTGAATAAACGTAGATTGCTCGAAGATCCCATTTCTCGTCGTCATTCCACAGTTGCACTTTACCAACATAGTCAGAATTCCCACCTGAACTTGCCATATCACCATCATACAGGAACCACCACCCCACCATCATATGGATCTCCATTATTATCCACCCAAGCCCTGAGGAATAACTCGATCCTGCACTTTGAGTTCCTTGGGTTGAACTCTACCAATAGTTCTTCCAGGAGGTCTTCTAGCATAGCACCAGATTTATTTCCTAATCCATTAAGTAAGGAACATAAGAGGAACGTTTCACAGAACTCTCTGTTCAACCTGCCAGTTCTTACACCAAGCACTAGGTTTTCTGTTTCTCTGGCAACTTCTGGTGTGCCGAATACTTCTCCATTGGGGTATTTTAATAATGCCCTGACGAGCTCTGTAACAGAGGAGAAGGATGAAAAGGAAGGGAAGGTGAAGACGAAGATAGCGGTGAGTAGTTTGATTGATTAGCCAAGGGGTGTGCTTGGGGGGTTTGGAAGTACTACAGAATGAGCTCATTGGAAGTGATTTGTATAGTCTTGGAGTACACGGTCTAGTCTTGGAGATTTTACAGGTCTAGTCTGGGAGATTGTACAGGTCTAGTCTGGGAGATTGTACAAGGTCTAGTCTTGGAGATTAATCACCTTACAATGCTAAGTCCAAGGTTGAGTGTAATTGCTGGCTCACCAACATGCTCATGTCAATACAATTGGAATCATACTGGAGAGTAATTAATCCATTGAGATTTATATCAAACTTGAGCAGCTTGAAGGCATAAATGCATGACTAAAGTAATCATTTCAAGTTCAAGCACAATCAGTCCACTTTAGGAACATTCGTTGAATTATGGAACAACCATCCAATCAAACCGATCATTATCTCAAAAAGAGGAAGAGCCTGGTGCATATCCTCTATCAAAAGACAGTTATAACTGATGTGTACTTATATTAATACAAGATAATTTCAATATACTCCTCTGACTAAAGTAGAAATATTTCCTAATGTATCATTTCCCAATTAGGAGATATTTCCTATTATGGAACACCCCCAATGAGGGTACGCTCGCCCCTCGTGAATTTGCCCACACCAAAGTCGCCATTCAGACCATGTCGACCCTTCTAAACTCATGCCTTGCAAACATTGCACAGCAATCGCACTCTATGAAGCATTCGCTTGCGGAGAACAATCTTCTCCAGGCATTGAAGCATTGTTCGAATTTCCTCAGCGAGCTCCGGACCAACCAGCTCTCTCCCAAGCAGTACTATGAGATGTACATTGTTGTATTTGATCTGTTGGAGCAATTGCTGCAGCATTTGCAGCTGCTTTATGCTGATAAGAAGCGGAAGAATTCCGATACGGCGTTTCTCTCCGATCTTTACGAGTTGGTCCAGTACAGCGGGAACATCATCCCCCGGTTGTACATGATGATTGCAATTGGAACAACCTACATGTCTACAGAAAACTCGCCCAAGAAGGAGATCATGAAGGATATGATTGAGATGTGTCGTGGGGTACAACATCCGATTCGGGGATTGTTCTTGAGGTATTACTTGTCGCAAAGAATCCGCAACTTGTTACCATTGGACACTCGCGAGAACTTTGATGAGACGGTGGATTTCTTAGTACTGAACTTCATTGAAATGAACAAGTTATGGGTTAGGTTGCAACATCAGGGTCATTCTCTGGAGAGAGAACAGAGGTACAAGGAACGGAAGGAATTGAAGATTCTTGTGGGTAGTAACTTGGTACGCTTATCCCAGATTATAGATGAATATGATGATAAAGGGTATTCAAGTATTGATTACTATAAGCAAAAAATATTCCCCACAATTACAGAACAAATCATTCAATGTAGAGATCATTTGGCCCAGAGTTATTTGATTGATGTGATGATCCAAATCTTCCCAGATGAATTTCATTTTGCAACTTTGGATGAATTGTTGGATGTTTTCTTGAATTTGCATCCATTGTTGAAGAAAAGTGAATTGGTGAGTAATTTGATTGATCGATTTGTGAGTTATAGGGAGAGGGGTAGTGATGATATTGAGGATGTTAGTGAAGGTGAAAAGGCCAAGGGCAGTAAAGGTGAATCCGAAAAAAGCAGTAAAGGTGAAGATTCCGAAAAAAGCAGTAAAGGTGAAGATTCAGACAAAGTCGGTAAAGGTGAAGAATCCGACAAAGACAGTGAAGGTGATAAAAGTAGGAGTAATGAAATTAATAACACAGAAGTAAACAAAACTTTTAAAGACAACGTTGATGAAACCACCCCCGATAAGGCACCTGAGGTGCCGGAAAAAGTTACGGTCACCAAAGTTACACCTCAACTTTTCCAATCCTTCTGGCAATATTACTTAAATCTCACCGACCTCCCATATGAAGAACATTCAACCATTCTTCAATCATTCATCAAACTCACCCTTACTTATGATACCTCCATTACCAATCTTGATATGATCTATAAGTTTGCAGCGGAAAAATTACCTTACCCTAACGAAGATTCCTTATGG
This sequence comes from Kodamaea arcana, assembly GCA_030574295.1. Classification (NCBI taxonomy): domain Eukaryota; kingdom Fungi; phylum Ascomycota; class Pichiomycetes; order Serinales; family Debaryomycetaceae; genus Kodamaea; species Kodamaea arcana. Next base: position 163,638 of record JAJMER010000019.1, read on the forward strand.
CTGGAACTTCTTCTTGCTCCAATTGATCATCTTCCAAGTATTAAGAACCTTTTCAAATTAACATCATATTATGACCTTTACCTCAAGGTGGTCAATCCTTCCCAAATATCCCTTGCAATAGTCAATAGATTACTTCTCGAGGATCAAAAGGTTCATCAAGGTCAAAGCGATAAAAAGGTTCATCAAAGTGGTGATCAAAAGGTAGGTCAAAGCGATCAGGTTCATCAAGGTCAAAGCATTTCAGGAAAATTAGACACTCAAGATGAAATCGATGGGATCTTCAAATATCTCTTGGTTCTAATTAAAGAGAAGAAAATCAATAGTACTGCAACTTCCCTTGGAATTGTAACCACAATCAAAACTTCCAATCCCGATGTCTTAATCACTCAAGATTTCCTTGATAATCAAGAAAAAATTTGTAAGGTGATTCAATTGGTAGAGACAAAAGACCCATTCAAGAATCTTGCCAACTTAATGTACCTCCGTAGGAAGTATCTCAATAAGAGTGTTGAAAACATCATTTATACTTATCCAACGTTGATATCGAAGATTCTTACCAAGTTGAGGTTAATTGGGTTGTATGTTGATGAAATAAAGAAGATGAGTCAAAAGAGTTCAAAATCTGCCCCACCAAGTTATGACCTCCTAATCACTTCCAACTTCAAAAACCTTTCGCTTATAATTGATGAGCTTTACGCACATCATCAAGAATATCATTCCGAATTGATTCTTAAAGTTTATTTGGATGCAGCTGCCATTGCTGACCAATTACACCAGCAACTGTTGAGTTATGAATTGTTCAACCAATGTTTTGTTGTGTACGAAGAGAATTTGACACTTAATGTAGTCAAGCAAGTTTACAGTGCTCATGATTCGGTCAGTGGAGGATCCATAGCATACATTTCAATTCTTGCAATTGCCAATCGACTTTATACAATCAAAAACTTTAGTAAGGATAACTTTGAGAATTTGATTACCAAGTTGACTCTCTATGGGTCCAAGTTGTTGAAGAAACAAGATCAATGTAGAGCTGTTTATCTTTGCGCACATTTATGGTATTGGTGTGAATTTATTCCAGAGAAGGAGGGTGTGTCTGGAGAGGTGGTTACTGGAGAAGTATCGGAAGGAACTGGAGAAAGTTCCGAAACCAAGCCAGAAATTGTACGAGATTTTAAAAGAGTTCTAGAATGTCTTCAGAAAGCTTTGCGCGTTGCTGATTCTTGTATGGACCCATACCTTTCCCTCAAATTATTCATTGAGATCTTGAATCGATGCCTTGTGTTCAACCTTGCTGATTTGGAAGGTCAACCTATTATTGATGCTAGATATATCAATGGTTTGATTGAATTGATCAAGACTAATGTAGAGAACTTGCATGAGGAGGGTGAAGATAAGGAAGATACAGAGCGCAGATTATTTAGGGAGAGTAGGGAATATTTCGACAGGACTTTGGATTATATAAGAGAAGAGCAGGTTGAGGGGTTATTTGAGGGAATAGAGTGGTGAGTCTACATAATAATTTTCATCGTCATTTAAGAAATGTCAATGTTTAAGCTTTTCAAGACGTTTTATTTGTAGCTGATAATGTATAAATTGCTAAGTCTTCCGAGGAATGGTCTAATATAAAGATTATTCAAGGTTTAGTCTTGTGGATAATCAATGTCTTCTTGTAATGTAAGCTTCTTGAGATAATTCACAACTCTTGGAAGTTCTTACAAAAATCCTAAGCTATGTAGTTATAGACGTCTACAGTACTTCTTATTCCTTCTAGTCTATGGAGTATTCTAGCAGGCTATGAAGAGAGGACCACATAAGGAAAACTACACAAAATAATTAACATTGTAAGCACATGGCATAGAACATTAGTTAATCTGATAGCACATTGAAACGTGCTTCACATAACTCCTTTAAAGTCCTTCCCTTATCTACTCACATTCTTATCTATATTCATCACGTGACCGGTCCTTTTCCTCATCAAATCCAAACCCCCCCTGATTGACGCCACCATGACACACCTTGCACGAGAAAACACCCTTTGGAATCAATTGGTATATGGAGCCCCTAGGTCGGTTGAAGAAGTAGAAAATGCTGATCAACAGGTTGATCAATTTACAGAAAAGATTTCACCCCCAATTCAACCTACACTTGTAAGCCAGGTTTCAGTTTCAGAAAAAGATGGCTTTTCAGATGGATTTGACTTGGAGAAAGGAGATTATCATCATAGGCATCATAGAAGAACCAGGATTTTCCGTGTCATGACTGTTCTTTTAGCAGGTGGTGTTTGGTTTACCTTTGAGCAGGCAATGAAGGTGTAGCTAAACTTGGGTGATGGACATTTAAGATGAACCAAGGCAGATGAACGTTTGCGACTTTAGGCAGATGAATATTTGCGACTTTAGGCAGCGTTTACGACTTTAGACAGCGTTTACGACTTTTTATAGGAATATGAACATTTGCGACTTTAGTCATTTAAAGCGGATTATCATATCTGCAGAAGGCTACCTCAACCTAAGCGAGGCTCCAAAACCTACTCAGAACGAGTCGGAGGTACTATGTCTAATGAAAATGAGTTGTAACCTAAAAAGGGTGATCTAAAGTCTAGATTGATAGAAGAAAGTAGAGCAGGTAGATTCGAAAGCAGGTAGATTCGAAAGTAGGGAGTAGATTCAAAAGTATTTCATATGTGCAAATGTATAATCTTATGATTAATGGAAGGGATATTAAGGAGTAAACATTCCTGAAAACGGGCATAGTCAGTTAAGAGTATATTCGTAGTTTTAAGCTAAATATAGAGTATACAAAGGGTCATGAAGACACTTGGTGACATAGAAAATATATACACATAAATAACATACCCATAATACATGACTAAGAGATTGCCTGATGCTTCACATGATTCACATTTTTTGCACCCATTATACGAACTATAATGAACATTCAATGATCTTTTCATTCTTAGGTATACCCATATTCCTCCAAATCACTTGAAAACTCACCGGCCAAATAAACCGGCTAATGAGGAAACTGATCCTCTATAAGGGAGGCTCATAATTTCTCATAACTATAAGTGTAGCGACTTAAACGATAAGCCTTCATGGATCAAATATGACACTAAGCCGGAGTTGCGACTATTATTCCTGACATCTGTGCGGCGGTAAAAAAGGGCCCTGGCTCAGGGGTATACCAGAGGAATGGTTTGAGCGTAATGAGAGTTAAATGAAACATCAACATGATAAGGGGATAGATGGAATATTAAAAGGCACATGGAGGTAAACTAAATGAACTTTGAGTATAGAGAAGGTTTAAACAGGGTGTATCATTGTTTCGAAGCATTGAATATCAACAGGTTAAGAAGGCTAAGGAGACACTAAAAAGTGAATAATAACCACTAGACTTGCTTATTTCTGTTGCAGGGTGTTGGATCTTGGACAACTTGAGGGTTGAGTTACTTCTACAGCTCATTTAAGAGGTACTCCACCTCGGTGATGTTGGCTGTACCGTTAGGTAAAATTAAGCCAGTCAAACTCTATAAGAGGGTAAAAAAATTAAAACAGACATCATATATAAACAGATAACATGGCACTGTCTAAATCATAAATTTTATAATAGCAGACACTAATTCAATTATGGTTGTTGAACTGTTATACGGTCAACTGAGCTCTATTACCGTGAGCCATATAAAAGTACCAAAAGTGCCTTAAATTGTGCATTTCTGAACCTTTTATATCTGCAACCAATTACTCCGTTGCTTACTTTGTAAATACCTTTGGAGAGGGATTGTCATAAGTAAGTTTGAGTATTGACATTGAAGGTTTAATTAATTCTTAGAATCCTGTCTTACCATGTTGAATCCTATCTTGTTTTTACTACAATTAAAAAAAAAAACGTGGATTGAATAAAAAGCTAGCTCGTGAAGAGTCAAGAGGAGCACTTGAAATTTAAAGCTATGGACCAAGTGTTCTATTCACTCGTGAAAATTGATGTTACATATACTCAACTTTAAGTAGGTAGTATCATCTTGTTTTATTTTCTCTTTTAATAAGCTCTTTCAAACCTTGGTCTCTTTCTAGAACTTGGTCGCCTACAGCTATTGCTTTGTTGCCTGGCTATTACTTGGTCGCCTAGCTATTACTTGGTCGCCTAGCTAGTGCTTGCTGGTCATCCCTAGTACTCCAATCGTGTCGTACCAACCAGTTGAACAAATAATTTCCAATGAATACCAATTAATGAAATTTACTTAACAATTTGAATATCATGGGTAATACCTAACTTTCATATCTGCTCAAAAGAATATTTGCAAATTTCATTTCTTCATTCTCCTCTAAATAAGTAGCAAATTTCTTAATTCCCCTATACCCCTAAGAAATACCCCTGGATTCCACTTCAATTGTGGCCGTCTCGTCAATTTCATTTTCCCACTTCACCCAATATTGGCTGCAAACCTGCATGTAGCCCTATTCCCACTCACCACCGCGATAACAGCCACCGCCAGCCACAAGGCATTAAATATCACATTCATCCGAACAGACAATCACCCTATAAGAATGAGTAAATTTGGCTCTATTCCTATTGATGGGAAGATGACAAGAACCAAGAGGACTCCTTTGATCCCATTTTTAATTGGGTTTACGGTTTGTTTACTTTTCTTATCAGTACATCCAGTACACCTTCATGTGAGGGGGTTCGTATCACCTTCCATTGAAAAGTCCAAAGTAGTGCCCAATGAAAATTTCAACGCAGTGCCCAATGAATTGTCCAATGGAGCGTCAAATGAAAAGTCCAACGCAGTGTCCAATGAATTGCCCGGAACATTCTCCTTCAATTCCCTCAATCGTTTAATAAGTACCATCATTTCCCCACAAATTGATATTGATATAAATTTACCAATCCCTTCTACTACTTCCGGACATGAGATCATCTCAATATCACCACCTGTACCTGAATATGGAATCCCGGTTTATTCAACCCAACTTTTCAACCATACTTTTGGGAATTCTTATGGTCATCCATATATTGGACAATGGACTCCACCTGCCGATATCGAGTTTAATAGGGTGATAGTCACTTTAAAAACTACTATTGATCATAGTCAATATGATCGGTTAGCACACTTCCATGTGAATGGAAGTGAGATTTGGAGAACTTCAACCATTGAACCAGGTGGAGTTCTTGCTTATTCCATCTTTTCTAAAGATGTATCAAAGTATACCTCACTTTTCCAAAACCCAACTAGTTTCATATTTCAATTGGATAATGTCGTTGAAACTGGGATTTTGGGCGAGTTCACAACGGTTTTAACTGCAGATTTCTATTTGGTGCTTGACAATCCCGAACTTTTAACAATTCAACGTCCTCCAAATAAAATCTATTCTTTGACCGATCAAGGTGTGAATATACCACCATTAGTAAATCTTGTACAAAGTCCTTACACCGTACAGATTCCAAAGATTTCTTCCAATACTACAAGACTATTTCTAAGTATCATTACTTCAGGTAATGCAAATGAAGAATTTTGGTATGATAACATATTGGAGGGTCCTTCTGGTGGAGTTGGTCCAATTAGAATAATAAATGTCTACTATGATGGACAGAAAATTGCAGTACAAGCACCCGAGCCGGTTATATTCACAGGTGGGATATCTCCGTTATTCTGGAATCCGGTGGTTTCAACTGATGCTTTCAATTTGCCAACGATTGATATTGACTTGACTGCGTTGTTACCTGAATTGCAAAGCTCCTCGGGTTATACCTCATTTAATAATTCAACTTCTTCAAATTCAACAACCCATACACTTTCCATCGAAGTTAGTAATGGGATTGGAGAATGGCAAAATACATCCACCCTGATTGGTTTTGATTGGATTACAGCAGCAAACCTTTTGGCTTGGGAAGACCCCAGCATTTCTTCAGTATCTGGGACAATTGGCCAACCATACGGATCAGCTACAGGCAAACTTGTCACGGAAACAGTCTACCAAGAAGAAGTTCAGGTAATAGATTCTAGACATTATGGTGGTATTAATAGTTTGGTTCAGTATAATTTCATACATGGAGGATTCCTTGTTGTGAATGCTTCTATATCAAGTTCAGCACTTACATTGAATTCCCAATCGAATTTGAATTCGTCTGGAACTGTTGCCCATTATGGTAAGACTACCAATTCCGCGGTAATCACTGTAGAAGGTATCGTACTTTCGGAACTCACTTTCAAAGGGATCTATCCATTGACAATTGGTAATTATTACATACCAACTAATAATCCATCCGTATCTGAGTCATTGAATGATATTTATCATGTCAAAGGAGTCACCATCTCTGGAGATCAAAATTCGGAAATATCAACAAGACAGAATGGAACTTCCCAATTTGAATTGGATAAGTATGTTATAGGCGGAAACGGGTTCTTAACTACTAAATACCAATATTCGGAGAATTATGGTCCTACAAGTAATAGAGAAGTTAATGGTGGTGCAGCGTTCATTTATGCGGTTGGACTGATTTCAAGCGACGAGAGCTGGTTCTCTCCTGAAATTGTTCCAGATCCGTTGTTGGCAATTGGGAATTTCGTTCAGGAAACTTGGGAGCTTTTGGGGAATTTGACTGAGTTTGGTGAGGTTGTTGATGAGATTCAGGAGATTTTGGAGGGTGTAGATAATGACTATTAATAAGAAGTTGTGGTTGGTTCACCTTTTAAATACACTAATAATCATAGATGTATCATCAAATATTGCAATACATTGATATTGCAATGCGTGTATGGATGAAAAAGTATGTATAAGAAATGTAGTAAGATATAGCTTGTTTTGCAGCCGAATGATATGTAAGATGAATTTTGACTGAATCCCTCATCCTCTGAAAGCTACTTATATGTGTTTATGTGTATTCTATAATTTCATATTAATCAAATAGAAGTCTACCTCCAGAATGACCTGTGAGTGATCAGCCAAACCCAGCCCACGTTACAGGAAAAAACCTCACTTCATCCTCCCCATTATCCTCACCCCCCTCATGAACCAAAACAAAGCTCTTCTTCACGCCCGTTGCCAATCTCCCACTTCCAACAATATCTATAACTTTGGTCACATTAAACTTGACTATGGAAGAGGAATGAAATTTAAGGGGATCACCGGGATAAATGACCAAGTCTCCACCGAATTTCAATCCTGGTAGTATAAAATACCCTAGGGATTTCAAGCGTTTATACGTCTGATAATGCACCATTACATCTACCATTCCTGATTTCTTTATATAATTGTTAACATAAACCTCAAGAGAAATGGTTGGTGGGTTGATGATCGGTACATCATTTGGTGTGATGATGTAATTGGGTGGAGCATTCGATTGTTTTCCGGAGGTGTCCAAGTGGATAAGGTTGGATTGGTTTTTGTAGTTAACATCAAGTGGGGGCTCATCATTTTCTAAAATTTTAATATCCTCTCGTTGTACTTCAGGTGTTTGTAGTTGTTCAGTTTTTAGTACCACTTCATTGGAATTGAGTATTGTATCTACTTTAGCGTTTGTTGTATCTACTTTAGCGTTTGATGTATCTACTTTAGCTTTTGTTGTATCTACTTTAGCGTTTGTTGTATCTGTTGGAAGCTTAGGAATTGGATGGATTGGAACGACTATTTCGTCAATTGTAGGAGCAGCTTTATCATCAGTAGCTGTAACATCATTTATAGGTTCTACAACTCTTTTATCAAATTCAGGTGTGATTAAGGGGGCGTTAGTGGATGTACTAAGTTGACCACTTGTATCTACCTTCTCACTGCTCTCCTTTCTACGATAAGCCAAATAATCAACCAAAACAGCTTCACCTTGTTGAACCAACCAAATAACTTCCCAAATCATCAATCTTACAGGGACCAGTAGAAACACGTTTTGTTGAGGATACTGAGGTAAGGTACCTATCAAGGTTCCTAGTATACCAAACCGATCTCTCAAGATTTTGATATCATCAATGTTAAATATTAGAACATCGGGATCTTTGGATAAATTGATAACCGGGAGGTAGATCATAACTTGTAACTTTTAGCTGGTGCTACGAGCTTTTTGGTTACAGCTACGAGCTTTTGGGTTACAGTTCCATGTTAGCTAGGCTGCGAGTTAACTAATGCGGTCACGTGATTTTGATGATTTAGGACGTATAGCTTGGAAGAAGAAGAATAAGTGAATGAATCAATTAGGTAATGAAATGTGCTAAGGTTTATTTGAGTTAGGAGTATCAATTGAATGGTAAATATTGGCATTTAGCATGGAAGGAATGTTGGGCGTAAGTTCGAACCCGCGCGTAGGAAAGGTATAAGAAGTGGGTTCAGTGGGAAATAAAAGGGAACTTCAGTAATTGGGGAGTGGTGTTGGCTTTGATATCATAAAGATATAGAAGATTAACAATATTTTCAAAGTACATTCATTTTGTTAAAATAGTCCATAAACTTACAATAAACTAGGGTAAATGCAGTTATTTAAAATGATTCCATAAATTAAGCAAGCTGTAAGTTCATATACACCTAAAAAGTATCCAAACAGTCTATATCTTCATCTACACTTGAAAAGTATCACTTCATCATCTAAAAACAACACTAGCCAACCAAAAAAGATTGCAGCACGAGAGTTTCGCGTATGGTCTCCCACTACACTACTCGGTCTCGCTCTTAGTAGCTTAACTACAGTTGATCGGACGGGAAACGGTGCTTTCTACTAGATATGGCCGCAACCGATAGAGTGACAATTTCAGAGGGAGTAGTTATGACCATGACGAGAGATGAAATTTCACCAGGGAGGTATGCATTCGTTCTAGCCATATGAGAGGTTGAGGAGTTTCAAGAGCCATATAAGAGGTTGAGGTGTTTCAAGAGCCACATAAGAGGTTGAGGTGTTTCAAGAGCCTATTACATTCAGTGGATAAGTAAGATTGAATATATTATTAAAAAAGGAAACTCCTTTCAATAAACTTCCTTATCATTTGATAAACCTGTTAAAAATAGAGCTATTACTATATAACCCCCTTGAAGTAAACTAATTCAATAAATCAAGCTACTCTCCTTAATTCGGTCAAATCTTACCCCCACCTATGAGTCAGAATTAATCCACAGTTTGGACATACTTTCAGGGTCCATGAGAAAATCAAATTAGCCATGATTTGTAACTAGTCAAATAGCCATGATTTGTAACTAGTCAAATCGAATTACAAAGTAGATTTGCGTTTGTTGGATATTTTGCCTTCTATAGCTTGAATTATTATATTTGCAACATATTGTACGATCTAAGTTTTGTATTGAGCTAATGAGACAAATTTATAAAATGAAGGACTTGTAATTGATCTGGGAGTTATAAGGGACCACGCAAAACCTTCCATAGTTGATTCACTGATCAGCAAGAAAGGTATGGAATTTACACATCTTCATCAAAAGTTATATTAATTCAAAAGCTATATTAATTCATATCTAAACAAGTACATTATTTAATCTAGAAATCTAACTTTCATAAATTACTATTGCAATATAACAAGCTTCAACAAAGTAGTTGTCAAAAACGCAAAATAAATTTCACTTAATGTTGATTGTTGAAAAAGTCATCTAATGTTGATTGTTGAAAAAGTCATCTAAATCGTGAATAACCATCCCTGCAATGGCAGCACTAATAGATGTACTAATACCACCAGAAATCAAAGCAGATATAATGGTCAGAGCAATATCCTTTGCTCTTGAATTATTGGTCAAGGTATTCAACACACCCAAAGTAATACCCATAGAACCTAAATTAGCAAACCCACATAAAGCATAAGTTGCAATCAAAGTACCTCTTTGAGACATTTCATTGTAAGGAGCTGTTGACATCAATAAATCATAAGCAACAAACTCATTTTGAATGAACTTGGTTGCAATTAACTTGGAAACAGAGAAAATTTCGTCCCTTGGAGTACCCAATAAGAAAGACATTGGATATAAAATGTATGATAAAATCAATTGTAAGGAGAAGTGATCGATATTCCAGAAATTTCCAAACCAAGTTAAAATCCCATTGATAAGCGCAACAAGGGCGATAATACAAAGGGTTTGAGCAATCATGGTACCTGCAATTCTAATACCCAAGGTAGCACCTTGAGAAAATGCTTGTAATACATTTTGAGGACGATCAGCTTCAGCTTCGGTTGATTCTGGGATGATGGAATTTCCCAAAGAAAGTGGGACTTCGGTTTCTGGATATCTTAATTTGGAGACGGCCAATGAAGCTGGGATTGACATAACACATGAAGATACAAGAGCTTGTGGATTTAATCCAAGACCAATATATCCAACAAGTACAGCTCCGGAAATAGTCAGGAACCCAGAACACATAACTTGATGTAATTCTGCCTTAGTTAAAAATGGCATAAAGTCTTTAATCAAAATAGCAGATTCTCCGATCCCAATAAATGGAGATGCAGCAGCAGTTACAGCTTCTGCACCAGAACAATTCAAAGTCCAAAAGAAGAAGAATGCAAACTTACCAATAAACCATTGAATTACACCGTAATAATACCAGATATGAACAAATGCAACGAAGAATATCACTGCTGGGAGCACTGCAAAGAAGAACATTCCTATATTGGATACTTCAGTATTGGTCAAAAATGCCACACCCTGTTTTGCAAACCCTAACAATTCACGAGCCAAGGTGGAAATAAAATTGAAAATATCATAACCTGCCTTTGTACGTAAGACGAATAATGCAATGATGAATTGCATCAACATTCCACCAAAAACAGTTCTCCACCTAATTTTGGTTGGATTATTGGAAGTAAGAAAGAGTCCGAAAATAGCAACGAGAACTCCAAACAAGGAAACAGCACGATCTCTTCTCTTAGAAGAGGTTGTTTCAGTAGGAACAAAAGTTCCAACAATCATTACTGCAAGGGTAATTGAACCACCAGCAAGATTTCTTTGCCATGGTTTTGGTAATAATGTTCCATAAATGTAGTTGGTAGAATTAATCCATAATGGGGCTACTTTACGCAAGATCCAATTTAAAATCTTAAAATTCAAAGTAATGAGTCTAACCATTATCATTAAATAAAGCACGGTTGGAATCAACCATTTATGACGTTGTTTCTTTTGAATGAGGATTGACAACCACCAAGCAGTAAAGAAGGCACCAACTAAAACTTGAATTCCTTGAACATACCATGGGCATTTGCGCTTGATTGATCCTTTAATTGAATCATATGACAAACGAGTATAAAATGGTTGTTTTTTGGATTCTACTTCGGAACTTTCTCCTTCTTTGATTTCATTCGAAGTATTTTCAAAAGAATTTTGATCTTTCGAAATCACTTCTCTGGAGTTTACTCTTTCAAGAGATTTTTCAAGGGGAGTTACTTGAGACTTTTCATTAACTTCAAATGAAGTACGATTACCTTCGACTATTTTATCTGACATATTGACAGAAGATTTATTAATTACGAAGTAAGATCGTGTGACTAGTGTACGGATTGAAGGTATGATTTACACAAATATATGATATAGGTATAAGACATACCCCAGAAAAGTTTTGCATCAAGAATTCCTCTTATATATGAATGATTTAGCTTTGGTCTATCAGGGCCAAAAAGAAACGGCATTATGCCGTATGTGATAAAATTTGAGGGAAGACATGAAATATTCGAGATGGACCATAATAGATAGGTGATGCCGCGCAGGGTAATCTATGCAGCTGAGCCTCGCACGATAGGGATGGGGAAAGAGAAGTCAAGAAATATAGATATGCCTTTTAGATTGGCCCTTTTAAAATTAGATGGTTGACATACTTTATCTTGAATTCTTGCAGGCGTCGATTTAATGATTGTGAAACACTGCCCCAAACTAGGTTTTTTTACCGTCTCCTCATTACGATAGTAAGGCATTTCATCATTCCATAATTACATTTTGGAATAGATATAATTTTGGAATAGATATAATTACATGAATGAATTTGCTTTACTTTTACCATCCATCAGATATATCAAACTCCTATCGGAGTTTGACTTAATCTTCCGTCTATGTTTGAATTCACTCTAATTATCTCATCCCAGATTTTCCAATTGTTTGCCACACACGGCATCCGGCCGTGTTGCATAACTTCTATGGGTTACAATATCGCAATAAACTTCCAAGATTCTTGAAATTGCTTCTTGTGTCAACATTCTCGAGCCTTACCTTATCAATGAATGAGCTTTCTCCTCAACTGTACATCAATATGGGTTCCGACGGACCTTCCGATAGAAGTCTGTCCTTAAATACGAATATATTGGCCCCTAAAATGAAATAACACCGAACTTCATGACGCATTCTTCTTTGCATCGTTATTTAACAGGTGAGCCTGAACCGAGTCAATCTTCAAATAGTACAAAAAAGATTCTCATCGCATAGTTTTATGATTTAATATTCCACTCGCTTGCAACACACCACTGCAGGATGGTGATGTTTTAATCGTACATAGATATCACCAGGCGGCATTTAATTATCAATTAGACCATAAGTAGGCAAATTATCAAATTGTAGATTCAAGCTTTTTTTGTTTTCGATTGCTTATCTCCGCCCTAGTCAATGTTTGTATCATTTCGTATCTGTTGATTGTTTGGATAGGCCCACTCACACATAACTAACCTCCTATGATTACGAATTGACCTCCCATGGTTACGAATTGACCTCCCATGGCTAATTCCTCCGGCTAGGTATTTAAAAATCAATTCCAATATCTTCCTGGGCTAATCGATGTCAATTCAGCCAAATCCGTCAATTGTACTTGCGTCAAACTAAAAAGGTTTCTACATACGTCAATCCGCAAGTTCCGATATCTCATGCTTAATCCCATTTAAACTCTTATAAATGCAACGCTACGTCTACTTTAAACTCTTATAATTGCAACGCTACGTTTAAACTCTTATAAATGCAACACTACGTCTACTTTAATATCCATTAAATATACGGATATACAATATCGTACATACCTATCTATGTCTATAATCATTACTCATTACTCACTCTCACTATCATGCAGATACTTATCCCTCGATTCTCTCAAATATTGAGAGTCGATATTGTTGCCTATTCCCATAAGCGTTTTGGAAATGGCCTCGGTAGTACCGATTATTGGCCTTATAACCACAAGTGGAGTTCCCTGTAAAAGAACCTTAAACGTTTCTCCTACACTATCAGCATCTTCCAATTCTTCAAGTAATTGAAGAACTCTCCTTTGGGTATGCTTGATGTTCTTATTGATCGATTTGTATGCAAACTCCACGCCTTGTTGCATATTTTCAGGTTGATTCAGATAAAGACTAACGGGTTTAACCACCGGGGCAACCGTCTCATCAAATTCGGCAAAATCATCTTCCTCATCCAGTTCAGGTAATTCATTTTGAAACACACTCTTAAGAAATTCTTCATCTTCTTCATCTTCTTCCTCCAAATCAACATACAGATAAAGTTTACTACTACCATACTGGTCTGGAGCCAGTCCAAAAACCAGGGCACTCATCAACTGGGAACTCTCTAAAATTGTCTTTTTCTTTGGTTGCTTGGAGCTCTTCTTTGGAAGTTTCGGTGCCTTGACAGGCTTTTTAGTAGCAAGTTTTGGTTTAGGTTCCAAATACTCTTCACCTTGCTCCAACAATATTTGAGCTCCGGTGGATAACTTGACTCCCATACGAAGAACTTCATAGCCCACACTTTTAAAGAACTTAACGCTTTGTTTTTGTACAGCTTTTAGCTTATCATCCTTAGTTGTAAGGGGAACCACCACCAAATCTCGTAAGTTTCCTCCAATGTTATATATCAGGCGGAACATGCTAAGACCAATTAACACCTTTAAAATTTTACTATTCTTGCTCTTGGAAAACGACTGACCCCATAATGAACCCAACTTCTCAAGCAATTTGGGTACACCTCGTTGGCCAAACACTGTCACCGCATCCAACTTAACCTCTGAACCTTCCAAGCTGAAAAAGTTTAAAAGTTCTGCATATTGTCCACCACGAATACCGGTATAATCAACCAGTTTCGGCTTATAGTCAATGCACAACTTAAGTGCATCCATTTGGAACTTTTCAAAAAAGATGTCTTCTTCTTCTCGATCAAGAACGAATCGATAATCTTTGAATCCAAAGTACCTGGTTAAGAATTCAACCATATCTTGGTCAATATAAAGCCGAAGTGGCATAATACTAAGTCGAACTACAGCTTCTCCAATAGCCACACCGTCATCTGGTCTAACATTCACCAAGCTTAATTTCAACATTTGAGTGCCAATTTCTCGTTTCTCACCTCCACAACTAAGAAGCTTATGCCAGGATGATGTCAAAATGTTGTCATATATGTTGAAGGTTTCAACAGATACTTCAATGGAGTTAAGTACATTTCCTGAGCCGCTGATTGTAACGTTCACTTCGACATTCTTGATCTCAACTTGTGCCTTACTCTGGACAGACCGATTGAGATTAAGGTATTTCGATTTTTGGGGATTGACATTAATATTAGATTGCTTCTTAGGCGAGTCGGTAACATCAGGACTTGACCTATGGTTTCTACCCAGATCTAAATTGAAACCATTATTTTCTTCCAGATCAATATTCGGACCCAGATTGAATTTCGTGTTAATAGCTTCTCTTAAACCAGTCGTGTAAGTCGAGGGAACACCCAAGTAAATACTTTGAAAGAGGTTTTCCTCTATATCTGAACTTTCCATTGAGTCCAAGTCCAAGGAGTCCAAATCTAACGAACTCGCAAGGTCTATATTCATTACTGGAGAATCGATGGAAGAGTAATCCACATTCGCCTCGCCCGGTTCAGCATTTAAAGTCCCAAAGCCTTTTGAATGGCCATTTGAACCGTTTGAGGTCAAAACATCCTGATTGAGCTTTTTCGCACCATTCTTTGACTTCCTTTTCCTTGCACGTTCCTCAACCCTACTAACTGCCTCTCTGATTGCATTTCTCGTATCCTCCCAATCATATCCATCGTAGAGATAAACCTTTGTTTTACTTAAATTCACGTTTACAGTGACAGGGAAGCTGAGAACAACCAAAAGTTTTTCTTTGAAATGATCTTCTTTGAAGCTGATAGTCTCTTCACTTCCTAATGAGGCAGCAGACAAACTTTCAGTGAATAATTGATCATCCACCGACTCGTCAGCATTATCCTGACTTGCCCTCAGTCTTATTGCCAGGTTATTTTGCCACTCAAACTCATCCCCATTGATATCATCTAAAAGATTCACCTCCAGTGAAAGGCGTACTCTCATTTTCTCGTCATCTTCAAAATTCACTGGAAGCTTTAGATCAGCAGCAAGCGATACAATACATTGCATTGAATCCGCACACAATTCCACCTGTTGCTCATCTGAGTTGACTTTAATATCGATATTGTTCAACTCGAACGTCACACCTACATGAACATTGTTGATTTTCCCAATCTTGATATAACCCAAGTCCGAGTAGTACTTGGTAGGTGGAGTATACAGTGGTACACCACGAAAATGCCGCTTGGGAGTTTCAGCGTATTTTGTATTCAAAATGTCATCTATCAAGTATGCTGAAATATTTCTGAGCAGCGACTTCACATATAACTTGGTGGGTGTGAATGTAAGATCCGTGTTGCATCGGTCAACAATAGCATAAACTTTGGATGGGAGTGTTATTGGGGTGGCTCCAAAGATACAATCAAGAAATGTCATTCGGATATCTAAGCTTCCGGTCTTAACCAGTCCGTTCGACTTACCCAAGTCCCCTTGAGAGCCTGTTTTACCGGCCAAGTCATGTGGTGTATTGGCCAAGTCATGTGGTGTATTGGTCAAGTCATGTGGTGTATTGGTCAAGTCATGTGGTAAATTGACGTCCTCCTCGCGGGGATTACTCACACTGCTAGGTCTATCCTTTTGAAAGGTTTCCAACTCAATTAACCATTTTCCGTAATACTCTAAAAGTAAACCCCTTACAGTAACATCCATGATGCCTTTACCGAACTTCACGAAAACAATAGGGAATTCCATTGTTTCATACGAATTTCCCCTGTACTCATAAACTACCTTCTCGATTACTTCTCCTCTTCTTGCAATGTCTAAGCAAAAGATCAGACCAACCACTTCTTGAGCAATTTGTTTGATGCACGTATCATATATGGATAAAGTGATGGTGCCGAGCGGAGTTTGATTAAGGTTGACTTCGATATACTTGATGAAGAATCGGAAGGAACACATGTTATTTAAACCTGGCCTTTTCCTACGGGTATCTGACTTACTGTTTGCCTTAGTTGCAGGTGCTATGGTGTTCAGTAACAGCGCGGTACTAACCAGTAGCAGTAAATCTGCCAATCCCAGTATAATGATTTGTGCATCATCCAAGTCCACTCCAACCACGATCTTATTGATTACCAAGCTGGTGGAAGCAATCATGCTGACCTCTCGAGGCAAAGGGATTGTATTAGCAGAAACAGCCGAATTCAAAAAAGTTCTAAATTCCAGTAGTTTGGTAGAGAGTTTGATATGTGAGATGACCATAATGTTAAATTCTCTCGATGAAGGTACGGCTTCTATAGGAGTACCAAATTTAGGAGTCACCTCTCTATCGGGTACCAGTACCACCTCCGGGGTTTCCTTACATGTTAGAAGAACTTGCGAAATAACCATCTCATCTTGTAATAAATTAAACAGAATTGGCGATATCACCGAATTCAACAACAATCTCGAATTCAATACTGTTGAAATCTTGATAGTTGCAGTTTGAAGAAGGAACTGCAGTTTTGACTTTTTCTTCTTGGTCTCGGTGGCTGCTTCCAAACTGCTCCAACTAGTTTGAAGGGAGTCAATGTCGCCAAAAAGTATAATCAAAGTTGCAATAGTTTTAGCATCTAGAAGAATATTGGCTTCCTTTGAACATAGTATGGTGAACTCAGAAGATGCTGATGCAAACATTTCAAACCTAATATCTGCTTTTGATTTTTTCTGGTCGTTGGGGCCGGAATCATTGGTATTCTTATCATTAGTGTTGAAATTGACATTTTTATCAAGGGTTCCTGAATTGACATTTTTATCAAGGGTTCCTGAATTGACATTTTTATCAAGGGTTCCTGAATTTCTATTTGAATTACCATTTTTATTGTCAAAGGAATCATCTTTAGGATCCCTTACTCTAACCTCCTTATCATCCTTCCTTTTGGTGATAACGTCATCACCAGTGAAATCAAAGACTCTGACTACGCCTCCAGCTTCCTTACGCACCATGGTAAAACTCTCCACACCTCCATAAATTAACTCTGAATTCTTTTGCTTGATATTTAAATTACTGAAGACAAAATTAAGGGTATTCTGAGACTCAAAAACCCCGCTTGCTCCTAGTGCAGACGTACCACTAACAACAATATTATCTATATGGAGCTTATTAAATAACGGATCTTCCAGAGTCTCTCCCAGGTGTTCTTCTTCACCGACATCATCGTCTCCGTTATATTGTGGAAACCTTCCATTATGAGGCCTTGCTTTCTCTTTCCTCTTTTGGTAATTCTTAATCTTGACACTTCTAGTTATACCATCAAGTATGGCAATTAAAGTAGGTGTGAGTGGGGCCATTGCAATGCTGACATCTCCAATGTCGACTTTCAAATGAGAAATGGTGGAAAGTCCTTTGAACTCGATATTCACTCTATCCACATGTAGTATCGTAGGTGGGTCTCTGGGTGGAGTAAAGACAGGTTCGTCTGCAAACGTTGCTTCTGCAAATGTCGACTTTTGGAAGGATTTGGAAGTAGCACTCATATAAATGGAACTGGCTTCGTCATGAGTGAACATCATACTATCCATTAATGATTCATCGAGTTCTTCATCGGAATAATCAACATCTGATCCGCTATCGGGGGAGGAGGCAGAAGTATTTCCAATTTCGGTATTATTAGTACTTTTTGTATTACCAGTATTTGTACTTTTTGTATTATTAGTCATTTCGGTTTTATTATTAGTCATTTCGGTATTACTAGCACTTTCATGGCTTTCCTTCTCTCCAACATTCACATAAGGTTTTAAAGTAATGATCCTAATATCACTCATCTCAACATACCTCACCCCATTATTAGTATTAAAAACCAAATGATCGATTTCTATAACCAAATCAGTGGTTTCGCTAACTATTTTTATTTTCAAGTTATGGATGTTGACTTGCAATCTCAGCAAAGCCATTTCCACAGCTTTTGCCATTACTCCACTTAAAGTTGAAGGAGTCTTTACTGACCCACTTGACTTTGGGGTTTCTGCTATTTCAACATCATCATCAGTACTTTCATCTTCTAACATGATGGTATTTGCAAGATTGGCTGTGCTTTGAGCCAACAGAAATTGAACACTGCTAGACACGTCTTCATTGACATCGAAATCGGGAGAAATGACTATTTCTACATCATAAGCATCAATAAAAACTCCTCCGTTATTAGTTGAAGCGCCAGTAGGAGTCTTAGAAGACTTGGTAGATGCTTGTGTGTTATTCTGCTTAGCGCTACTGGGTATTATAGGACTCTTCGCATCAGATGATCCCCTGGATGAACTCCTCCCCTTTTGAGTTTCACCATTTGTACTCAACTCAAACGTCCCAACTTGACCGTATCTTAAATTACAGCCAGGTAGCTTTCCAACCTTTTCTGGATCAATCAGGACATCTTTAAGTACTATACTATTGATGGAGACTTCTTCAAGATTGGGTAAGTCAATCTCGGAAAATAGGGATAGTTGTTGTAAGACATAAAGTAAAAGCCTCTTTTGGATATTCTGTGGAATCCAAGGAGCCATTTCGAATTATCGGGATGTCGTTGGTGGTTAATGTTGGGATTGCTGGCGGTTGTATGGTCAGGGGATATTAAGACAAAGTGAGGCAGGTCACGTGCGATAAGAAGTTGATGGAGGACGATAGGAAATGATATAAAATAAAGATACAAGTGGAGCATCTCGGAAGATAGGTAGGTTGTGTGATTTAATGAGGGATAATGTATTTGATATTGCAATAGGTAGTAGCAAATGCTTAAGAACTTAGATGTCACTTGCCTTATTGACCAGCCTAACTTATTGCCTAACTTATTGACCAACTGGAATGAAAACAGTTGCAATTGTACAATAACACAGTTACATTGTAATTATGAATTATATACAATCGTCTACAACTTCTTGTTTGTTTTTAAATTTGGGTGCAAAAAACGCGCAAGAGCCGCACATTCCTCTTCGTAGAGATTCATTTTTTATACTGACTATTTAGTTGACCATTCCTACGTTTAAGATTTCTTCAATGGAATAATTCACTCTCTTTGAAGGTTCCTTTGAAAGTTCTATTATAAGTTCTATAAATTTGGTGAGAAAGACACTATGTATCAAGAAAGCCTCTATATATATGTAGTCAAGAAAGACTCTATGTATGGAGTATCAAAGACTAGCAGAGACCGCCACACTCCTTCCCTCGACATGTTACAGAATACTAAACTTGTAAATGCAGACTTGCTATGCTAACCTACCACTAAATTGGTACACCCATCGGAACAAGTTCCCAATTCTTATGCTTCTCAAATAAAAACCCATTCCCCCGTCGTTTCTTGGTCACTGGTTCGTCCGACTTCTCTCCTAAAATATCATCCAAAGTAGGTGGTGGTACATAATTTTTTTGAAATTCAGCAACATATTTTGCTTTAGTTAATAATGGTTCCAAAAGTGCCATCAGTTTGTCGTTTAGTTGGTTGGTATTCTTAGTGGTGTTCCGTTCAGTACCGTTGGTATTCTTGGTAGTGTTCAAAGACTGGTGAGTACTGTTGGTATTCTTAGTAGTTTTCAAAAACTGTTCAGTACTGTTGATAATCTTAGAAGTGTTCAAAGACTGGTCAGTACCGTTCAGCCCGCTCTTCAATTCACCTCCCAGTAAAGTTTGAAGCAAATTTAAAAATCTTTGAGAAGTCTCCCCGTACTTCGAGGTAAGATTATGAATTTGACTAAGTTCAACAACAAAGTATTGAAAAAGTTCATCTTTTGTTTTAATCAACTTACCATTTGATTTTGTATTTGAAATATGAATATATTGTGGTTGAACATTTAAATATAATTTGGTGGGGTCTTTTGAAAATTCTTCAAGGATGTTTGGTATTAGAAAGTTTAACCATTCTAATAATTGACTGATTTCTAACATATTTGTCAAGGTGAATCCTAGGTTGGCTAAAATCCCGTTGGTAGTGATAAATGAAGTACCCACACGCAGCTCCTTTACTTGCTGTAATATCTTCAAAGCCAAATTCAACTTGAATCGAAACCCAAAATCATCCAACAAAGGTTGATAAAGTTTGATCCAAGTCAAATTGAATTTGAAATTAGGTTGCTTCATTAACTTTGCATGATTATAAATTAGAAAGTCCTTGAACAAAAATACATCCAAAAGTAAATCTTGACATGTCAAATGCTTTAGCTCATCATTATACCATTTTTCCTTTGAATTCATAAAACTTTTCAAATTCCTATAGATTTTATAAAACCTATTCCCATCGTTTGAATCCATATCTTGTTTACGCAATTTCTTGTATTGTTTAAGGTGCCCAATAATCGGTTCCAATTTTTCATTAATCAGTTGAACTATTTCCTCACCATTCAGTCCAATTACAACACCTTTTTTTAATGCTGTGACATCAAACTCTTCATATTCTACCTCTTCATGATCGATTTGATTCCAATAGTTTTCAAACAACCAAGACAAAGCTTTTTTCAGTGCAATTCGACACATCGAAAGGGTTGGTAAGGAATCATGAGTCCCTGTATGTCTCAATTCAACAAAGAAAAATGGTAATCCAAGTTGTTGAGCTAATGCAACCAAAGGTATTACAAAATGACCCAGTTGTAGAGGATCTAATAATCCATTCACAAAGCGAATAAATGATGTTGTGTAAGTCATTTGAATAACATTACTATCGATGGTCCCACTCTCATCTGCAAGTATAGCCAGGGTCAATAAGGATGTAGCTTCTACCCCATGAGGTAACTTGCCCCTACTTCCTAATGCTTTAACTCTTTGAATAGCTCTTTGTCGACGGTCATGATGTGTATCGAATTCATAGAACCATTTCTTAAGCGTCCGGAGATCATCCACAGTCTTATAAGGTCGTACTACGGGGTTTTTATATAGTATTTCCATGGGATGAGGTTGTTTGTTTCAGATTTGATGTGCGACAAGCATTTTAAGCAGTGGGTGCGACAGGTGCAAATTAAGCCGTTGGTGAGTGCAACCCCATACCTAGTCAACTGTAAAGGTCATTATTGTATAAATTGTGACTAAACTCCTTGTACTGTCTAATTAAAACCCAATTTATTTATCGTTCGCAGTGTTTATGTCAGTCTTTATCTATTGATTCTATATCTCTAAATGTATTATACACGTTCAAACCCTCGACATATTTAATATGAAATGTAATTGATGGGTTGACCGAAAATTCTACCTACTTATTTTAAGAGGTGGAAGTGTTTCAATCTCATGTTCTCAAATGTAAGATTGAGTGATTACCGTGGAGTTGTCAAACTCTAACCTTATTCTGGAGTGTCTTACTAACCTTATATTCATTTAGCTGGAGTGTTTTATCTTATAAGGGTGTCGGTCCAAAGTCTATAGGGTTTTGTCTATAGGATCTATCTTATAACTTCCAAGGTACTTTCATCAAGGCTCACCTTTAAATCAGACCTTTAGCTCTTTTTGGCCCCGTTAAACATCCAAAGAAACCAACAATTGGTTCTGCTCGAACGACATTACCCTCTTCTGAAGAGCCCTTCCATCATCCTTTAATAAGTACTCACCCTCAGCTTCTTCTGCAAATGCACTATCCCAACTTATAACCACCACTCCACATAAAACCAAAACCAAGCCCACCACAATCCAACCAAACTGTCCATATGACATTTTCCCTTCCAGTAACAACGAGCTAAACACCAAATCATTGACCAAATTAAAAAAATTATAAATCAAGAAACATAATGGATATAAGATCAGTGTCAGCATTTGTTCCAATGCAAGGTTGAAAGCAGTCAACTGCAATCCAATTATAGCCAACATAGTTGCTAGCAAGAAAAATGGAATCAAATTATGAAGTATTGACATTCCTTCACTTTTAAGTAACGTTTCTACAACCACATCAATCAATGACTTTGCAAATAAGAAAGTATGGGCCGTTAAAGTCCCACTAATAACTCCATAGTTAAACCCCTTCATAAGTTTCTTACTTCTATCTAATTTGGTGTTCACCAATAAAAGTATACAACATAGTATCAACGTACTTGAGAACCAAACTACAAATCCAGGTTGTGTCAACTTTTCTAAAATAGCAGAAAACTTATCATCCACAGTTGGTGGTATTTTTGGAGGTGTCTCTGGAGGAATTCCCCCATTATATGCTATTAATAATGCTCCGATGCTAATGGAAACAGTACCTGCTCCCAATTTTAAAGTGAATGTCTCTCCAGGTAGTAATAAACAACTTAGAATCAGATTGAAAATTAACCCTATACTCTGAAGCGGCAGCAATATGATCAACGGTAGCGTTGTAATCTGGACAAGTGACCCAAGAATGTTAGCGGCTATAAACATGCTGAACCCAGCCAACCACATGTTCCGCTTCTGCCGGTGGATATGGGTTGTAAGTAGATGCGACTTCCGTTGAAGGGTTATCCCTAAGGACTGGATAGCCGAAGATATCACTGCAACAGAGCAGCCTAGTACAATATTGGACATGTTGTGATCTGTTAATAGTGCGTTTGGTTTCTCTCAGCCGTGGTGACCCGTATGCAGGGAACAACGGAGTACTGTTGCTTGTGTGAGTGCGAACATACTTGAGAGTTAACAAGTCATAGTTTCATGTAGGTTAGAGTTGTTAGGTCTCAGAATATTATTTAAGCAAGTAT
The DNA here is from genome assembly GCA_030574295.1 of Kodamaea arcana. Taxonomy (NCBI): domain Eukaryota; kingdom Fungi; phylum Ascomycota; class Pichiomycetes; order Serinales; family Debaryomycetaceae; genus Kodamaea; species Kodamaea arcana. Next base: position 186,549 of record JAJMER010000019.1, read on the forward strand.
GGTACTACAGCAGGTTCAATGCTTTCATAGCCTTGAAATATTAAAAAAAACGACAACTGCAGGGTTCGAACCTGCGCGGGCAAAGCCCAAAAGATTTCAAGTCTTTCTCCTTAACCACTCGGACAAGTTGCCTTATTCGGAGGGTTGTATGCAGGGGCTGGAGATACATAGCGAGATTTAGCAATATCTTGACTTACTCTTTTCATCTCTGTTTAAGCTGGAATTATTGGGAGTTTGGTCTAATTATATCTTCAATAGTGATTTTACAATGCTTGGAACAATATCACATTTAAATATAGAAGTTTTAACACATTTGTCAAAAAAACTATCTAAAATGTTAATTTTGATATTTTCAAGAAAATACAATTCAATTCAACATCCAAGAGGATGAGATTGATATCAAATAAAATAAAAAAGTGGAGTTTTGTTTTAGCATTACCAGACAAAGATAAAAATTTATACACATTTGGCTGCAAAATGGCTGCAAAAAATTACTTGTCGCATCATTATTATAGATAAACTTTTCATATACCAACTGTCATAGTGTGGCATTTATTAACTAATAATAGAATCGCTCATACTTTCTCACCACTCGAATTCTCTACGTATTCCCGTATAACCAAATCAGCATCATCCAAATTACTCCGAGGTCCTTTATACCACTTATGAGCAGATAACAAGTACCAAAGAGTTACCATTGACATTGGACCAAAGAAAACAAGACTTGTCCAGTTCATATATTCCAAAGTAAGATTTGAACCTTTTGAAGTTGGCATACATAAAATTGGAATCATGAGCGTAACAAAAGCAACTGAAATGATTCCAATTGGCAAGGAAAATTTGCCTAAATTAATTGGACCTGGAATGAACGTATTCCTTGCGTAAGTAATCTTCAATAGTGTAGGCATCGTGAATGAAATGAATCCAGCGATTGCACCTACCGAAAAGACTGCTGTAATTGCAGCAGGTCCAGCAAAGATTAACAACAGTAAACAGACACCTATCAGATAAACAAACCATACTGAATTGACTGGAGTTTGAGTGGTTGAATTAACAATCTTCCAATATTTAGAAAATGGAAGCAAATGATCCCTTGAATAAGCAAAAGTTACTCTTGATATTCCCAAAATACCTGAACATGCCATGAAATATGTCGAGACAATGGTAAGGGAGGTTATAGTATTAACCATCTTTACTTCCAAAAACTGAGTTAAGTAACTAACAAAAGGCTGGCCCAAACCCAATGGATCAGAAGCAACTAGTCTAATATCAACCATTGTATAAGCAATTGCAATCATAAATAAAAATCCAACAAACCCACCAAATAGACTTGTTAAAACAATTGCACAAGGTACTGCAACAGCAGCGTCTGAACATTCTTCTGCAAAATGAAATGGGGTATCATATCCACTCATGCTCCAGATCACACCCAAAAATGACATCAAGGTAGCAACTCCTAGTGGATAATCTGTTAAATTATCCAAAGCCCAAGCTTGATTGTTTGAATTAAATTTAGGAATCGTATTATCATACATTTTTAGGCGGTCGTTAGCTCCAAATATCATCACAAATGCCACTACCAAGAAGAGAACATTGACAATGGCACTGAAAGAACTCACTTGTGCAGACCATTTTGTAGGGGAACATGCAATCAAGGCTTGACTTGTTTGAAGAGCAACACTTATACCAAACACCTTACCATGAGTTATTACAAAATCCGAATTATTATAAGCCACTAAAGCCAATAACATAGATGAAGAACTATAATTTACGGCAGGTGGGCCAGTAATTAAACTAAACCAGTCTGCCCAACAGATTGTCCATGTCAAAAATGCCTTATACTTTGGTGGTGATAATTGTGAGACTGCGTAAGCTGGTCCACTACTCACAGGAAATGCAGATGCAACCTCTGCAAGTGATAATGCTACACTAGTCACAAGAAATGTACCAATCAACCATGGAATTGGACTGGGACCGATAAGCAATTGTTGGTTGAAAAAAGTAGTTGCAACCGAAGGTAACAAGCCAAGAACAGAAAATGAAACTGCGAATACCGACCATAGAGAAAACTCTCTTTTGAATTCTTGCTTGTATCCCAATGCCATAATCTTGGCTTCATCTTTCCCAACTTGATGATCAAGTTGAATTATTATTCCTTTATTAGATAAGATTGAAATGACGTTCATGTCATCTACCACAATACAACTTGCTTCTTCAGATGAATTCATTATGAAGTAGATTCAATTACAATGGCTGTATATTTAGATGAATCAAAGAATCTATTTCCTTGTAATATTCGATTATAACTTCCACCACTTAAGTTTAATAGGTTAACAATACCGGTAAATTGTATTGTTTTATACGTCATCCGGATGCCACCGATAAAGATAAATCCCTATATTGCCGATATTATTCACCTTAAGCGGTACACAAACTAATAACTTCATAACCTACATTATTGGTAATAAAGTTTGTAACAGAAGATAAGCTGCAAAACATCTTTTTTTGGTGCCGTGGCTGCTTATCTACCGCGTTTGACGTCAGGTTCACTTGGAGACGCGCGGAAGCTAGGGTAAATGCAGTCTCCACCACGGAATCATGCGCTAGCCTGTCTAAATGAGAATGAAGGATCAGTTCCAATCTATGTTTGTACCGTGGGGAAACAAAATGATTACTGATCATAGATAAGAAAGAACCCACGAGAATAAATGAGATTATGCAGTAGCAAATTACAATATGATAGGATAATGTGATAAAATGGGTGTAGTTAAAGATGAAACATATTTGATTCGAATCACATACTGGTTTGAATATGAAAGATGAAGTACATGTAAGTCATGGCTAAATGTGAAAGACAGGTAAATTGATAGGGGAATTAATCAATGTCTTAAATGAGGAAAATGTAGACTTTATCAACCTAGATAGAGTGATAATCTTTAGACCCCCAGTGAAATGATTGGAGTATATAAATAAAATAATCAAAGTATACTTGAAATGGCTAATCTATCTGTTTTTTGAACTATATCATTGAGTAAGTTAAATCACTTGGGGTAATGAGTATGACACTATATAAGGAAGCCTAAGATCTTATAACGTACATGTTTCAATATAAAATTTACTAAAGAATAGTCGATGAACAAGATAGTTGCTCTTCAGCAATACATCATTTCACTACTCCAAAATATATCATTACTCTACAAATCCCATCTCCTCAAAACAATCAAAATATTCTCTAAAATCAACGATATACTTGAGAAACCTATTGATCTCCACTTGCACACTAACTCGGAGCTGATTGCGTTGCCCACCAGGCTACACATTTTTTTGCACCCAGCTTGTGTTATCCGCACCAAACAATCCATCCAAGTTACCGATGGAACAACAAATAACAAGCATCATCGACCTCCTTGATGATCAAAACAAACTTGGGATCACCCAATTAGATCAACTACTTTTCCAATTATTACCTCAAATATCAAACCAAGTTCCACCTACCACATTATCTTCATTTATTCTTTTGCAAGATTCATTTGAATATAATATTGCACTGTATCTTATAACGTATTATAAGCATATCACAACCACATATTACCAACAGATCAATAACCCCGATGATGAAGAAATTCTAACTTGTAATAGGATCTTACAAGGATTATTACTTCTACATCCCAAATCACGGTCGATATTTCATCGTAGTGTCAATATGAAATTAATCTTACACTTGCTAGAGAAGGCTTCTTCTTTAAGACTTGAAGTATCTTTAATATCAACATTAATTCATATTTTATTAAAAGACTTGAAGAATTTCAGGGTTTTTGAACAGTCGAATGGATGTTCTATTTTGATAAGAAAGTTCAATTTGAACCTGGTGGTTCCAACAAAGGAACAGAATTTAAATTATAAGATCATTGAATTTTTGATCTTTTATTTGATTGATGAGGAGGAATTGGATGGTGACAAGGATATCAAGAGAAGTGTGGTTGAGAAGTCAGGGTTGTTTAGAAAGGATTTTCCAGAAATCGATGATTTGATTGAGAATTTGAATGAACTTTCGAACGTTTAATAGCCACAGTCTAATCTTTCTACAACTTTCATTGAGGCCTGTTAAGGCTTAACCTTCCCTATCAAATAGTCCTTTTATCGAGACTCTGGTACGATCTAGTTAGATTCATTAATTTATGGCTCATTTCCCAGCCAATTGGGTATTTATTATGCATTCCTAATCCACGACGTTATTTGCTCTAATTGTATGAGTTTCTAATTGTATGAGTTTGCTCTAATAGTTTTTCAATACTACAAAATCTCCCTTTGTAAGCTCCAACATACCTCCTCTACTCATTCAAACCTTCGGTTCGTCTAATGTTTCAATCAATCCGTCAGTAAACTCGATTCTCAAATATCCTGCGTATACACCCCTGATGCCCCAGAAAATTCACTGATTAGCACCGCACAACGAATCATCCCTGTAGGTGCCTACAACACCCTTAAATCCAATCAACCCGTCACTACTAGAGATCTTATTGGAAATAAGCACACCAATCTGAATATATTTAAAGAGGATAATTTATAGGAACTAATAATCAGCTAACCATTGAGCTTTGAGTACCCCTAATTGTATCAGCTCGTAAAGGTTAACTTTTCTTAATAAATTGTACATCTACTTGTATTAAACTATCATATTACTGTTTATTACAACATAATCAACCCACCAAGTGCTACTTCATTTTATCATTTCAAAAATTCATTAGTCATTCAATCAACCACCCACAAAGATGTCTTCCATAGCGCTTTACAAGAGAACAGAAGTCATTGGTAGAGGGAAATTTGGTGTTGTCTACAAAGGCCATAACAAACAAACCAAACATACAGTCGCCATCAAGGTTCTCAATCTTGATACCCAAGAAGACGAAGTATTGGATGTTCAACAAGAAATTCAGTTCTTAACAGAATTAAAGAATGTACCCAATGTCACCCATTATTATGGTTCTTTTCTAAGTGACACCAAGTTATGGATCATTATGGATTATTGCGCAGGTGGTTCCTTAAGAACCCTTTTAAAGCCAGGAGTGTTTGAAGAACGATACATCGGTGTGATATTAAGAGAGATCTTAATTGCTCTAAGTGCTGTACATAAATTAGGTGTCATTCATAGAGATATAAAGGCAGCTAACGTTTTGATAACTAAAGAAGGGAACGTCCAACTATGTGATTTCGGAGTGGCAACAAAAATCACCCTGAATGCTTTGAAACGTAGCACCATGGCAGGAACTCCCTATTGGATGGCACCAGAGGTGATCAGAGAAGGTGATACTTATAATAGTAAAGCAGATATCTGGTCCCTAGGTATTACAATGTACGAAATTGCAACAGGAAACCCACCTTACTGTGAAAAAGATGCAATGTACGCTATGCAATTGATTTCAAAACTGACCCCTCCGAGATTGGAAGGTAGAGAATTTAGTCCTTCCTTGAAGGAGTCAATTGCTCTTTGTTTGGATGAAAATCCAGACGAAAGACTCTCGGCAGACGATCTACTCAAATCTAAGTTAGTCAGACTCTACAAAAGTCATCCAAAGTCAATCCTAAAAGAATTAGTTTCAAGGTACTTACTATGGAGAGACTCGAATTCGTCAAGGGAAGGATCTCGCGACTCCGTGTTTATACACTTGGATGATGAGATTGTGAACCAAAGCGAAGAGGGTGAAGGTGGCGAGAAGCTCCAAGTAAAGTGGGATTTTGATTCGTTAAGCAGTAGGGAATACGTGGTTGAAAATGATATTGAATTGGACCATCTGGAAGATGAGTATGATGACTTGCAGGATACATACCATACATTACCAACATTCAAGCAGAATGGGACCATTAGCAATAGCCATAATAACACTATGAATAATACTCTTCATAATAAGACTTCAACAGCACCGGAGATTCCGAAATCTTTACAAATGCTCTTTGAAGGAACTGAGGATGCAACAACGACGAGTTCGTTTGCTTCAAGTACGTTTGAGTATAACCCCTCGCTAAGTAGTATATCTACATTGCCTGATAGAATGGAGAGTCCAACAATTGAAATCCCAGATATGGACAACTTTGCTAGCTTTCAGCAAACTGTATTAAGTAAGCCTCCAACGTTGTATCATTCACAGTCTGCGTCAGGAAATTTGGAGAATAGAGGGGATTTAAGGGTTCCTAATGGGGTTTCAACAGGTTCCAATGGCGTTAGTGCAAATGGGGTTGATTCGAGACTTTCTAATAATACTGACTTAAGAGTCAATACTGATAGGTTCAATTCAATTACGGATTCAAGATTCAACTCCCAATCTGCTGATTCGAGGACTCAGCCAAATGACCCAAGGTATAGACCAAGGAAAAAGACAATTTCCAACTCCATTCACCTGGTTCCCCAAGTCCAAACACCTCAAACACCACCTTATAACCAGGGGAACTTGAAAACGCCGTCCCCCAAACCACCTTCTTCGGCAGTGTTGGTTGCTGCTCAAGGGGTTACCTTGAGCACTAGTTCTCCATCAAAATCTATGAAGGCTTTACAAAGCAGTACCAATCCACTTTTGCAGCCTATCAACTTTAAAATTGAAGAGGCTCCAAAAAAGGCAAGACCTGGGTTTCATATTCAAATGCCAACTCCTTCGATGATCACGAGTTTATCTGCACTTACAAATGAGGAATTTCACGATAATGAAAATGTCAATCAGTTTGGTATCAATCCTTCTTTGACAAACAATCTGATGTCCATGACCCCTGTAACTGAGAAAGAGCAGCTTTTTGATGAACTGGGACTGAGCTCTGAAAGGACGGAGAGAGTTCTAGAAAGGGCTCTTGAAAGAGCTCCAGAAAGAGGGTTTGGAGCGTTGGAGAGAAGCCTTGGTGCGGCAGAGAGAGCACAAGAAAGAGGTACCGAAAGGGTCCAAGAAAGAACCAGTGAAAGGAGTTCTGACAAAGGTGCAGATAGACCGGATATACCACAGCTGCCTCCGGCAAGTCAAAGATATTATCATAGTGTGAAGAAAACGGGGGCTTTATTGACCAAGTCTGGTAATTCTTCAACGAATGTTCAAACCTTGGGGGCAATTCCAAAGTTCCCACAAATTCCTCAAATTAACGGAGACTTTTTTATCGACTCTACCCCCAAGGTTAAATTGGTTAGTGAATTGGACAATATGATTAGGTTATTTAACCAAGGTTTGGTTGCATTGGAGGGGAGTTTATAAGAGGATTCGCATCCCAGGAAACAAATTAGAATGAAAGTAGTAATCTTTGAAGTGTGATTGTAAGTGTGACCTCCAAAATACGAATTTAAATAAAAGCAAATTAGGACTAATAGAGTGGTGTACTGGAATTTGCATTGGTGGTGAATAGGTCTATACATAGGAATTAATATCATATCTTTTAATCTTATATAATTAGAGAATAGAAGAAGAAGTGATGGGGAGCACATTAAAGTGCAAATACTATAGTTGAGAATAGGAAGGCCAATTTTTTGCAACCATTAAGATTGAAAAAATGTAGCATTTCAGAATTTGCAGCATAGAATAGTTTACTTCCGTGAACATTCTATAGCAATGGGAGAATAGTTAAATTAATGATTGCGATTTCAGATGTAATAATATATCTCTTGAATTGTCTTTTCACCTTTATTTTTTACCAGTTAAGCCCGTATTCAGGCATCACACTTGAGTGTGAACTCATAGACTGTTATAACTTCCATATTGATCACCATTCCTAGCCAAAAAAGCCAAAGTCTTTCCCATAACCTCATCAAATATCTTATCAGTATCATGCAACAACATATGCATGCCACCCTTGACAATATGAATTTCTTTATCGAGATTATTATTCAAAAGACTATACATTTCCTTTGAAGCTTCCATCAGATTAACATAATTTTTATCACCATGTAAGATCAAGATTGAAATATTTGGATTAAACCTTGATACGAAAGATTTTGTTCGTAGGGATTCAGACCTTATTAAGATTTTATTGAATTGAGCAATTGAAACCTTGACACTATTTTTATAGGTAACTTTTTCAAAGTATTTAGTCCAATCTTCTCTACTTGTTAAATAATTGATTGGAGCTTTATGATATACTCTAACATTTGGAATCCATTTTGATAAAGATGGAGTAACAGCTTGAATATATTTACTTGGCCCTGTTTTATCATGATAACCAACAGAAGGAGTATAACAAATCAAACCTTGAATCCAATCTTGATATTTTCCCATTGTTGAATAACATAAGATTAATGAAGCACCTTGACCATTTCCCAATAAATAAAATTTTTCCAGTTTATTGACTCTCAATTCTAAATTGTACTTGATCATACAATCCAAATCATCTATATCAATGAAATCATGCTCATCATGTTTACTTTCCAACATATCTTTCGGAGCAGAAATAATGGATTCTAAAACGGTGGTTGAATCAGCAGGATTTAATCTTTGTTTATAAAAGAAGATTTCATATCCATGATTCAGTAAAATTTCAAGTAGTCTACCATAAATAGTTGGAGTTTCTGAGAGTCCATGAGCTAAGATAATTTTTCCTTTATATGAACTTGTGAATGGTACTTTCCAAACTTCACAATCAAATACATGATCATTAAAGTTGAGGTCAAAGGTTGAACTTGGACCTCTTGATGGGATATAAGGTGGATTTAATTTACTCATTGAGCTGATATCTTATCACTTTATATTGATTCGTTTTCCAATATCTTATCACTTTATATTGATTCGTTTTGCAATATACCTTCGAAAACCAATCTTTAAGAAATAACTTCAATCACTATTGAAAAATCTAATAAATCCCTTCAACACTGAAATCATCTCCTTTTTATATATGCATGTACCACCTCCTTTTACGTCAAAGCCGTGAATATAACCGTTATTATCACAAAATCAACTGCATTCGAACTTCCTAATAGTAGTAATTTCGCTTGATACAAGACAAATTGCATATACAAACCATCCATTGTCTCGACTCTTTACGGTTATTTTATTGTGGGGTACAATGCAATATGATGATTTGGCGAATTAATTAAATTGTAGGAACAATTATACTATTACAGTCAAAATAGTTGAACAAGAAAAGGGTGAAGAAGTTTAGGATAAAGGGTAAAGAAGTTTAGGATAAAGGTTTAAGAAGGTTTAAAAAATGGTTTAATATTGTTTAAGCGGATAAGAGTATTAGGACAAAGTTAAAGTAACAACCAGTAAAGGTTTAAATAAGGTTCATTTCTTTATGAGTAGGATTTAGCGAGTTCACTTACAAGTTAGCAATTTATACTTTTCAAGTTAGTATATACTTTTCAAGTTAGCAACGTATATACTTTTCATGTTTATCGAGGAATATTAAGTTGTAACTTAAATAATATTAAACAATGTTTGACAGACAAAATAGATAACCAATACTTGAACTAAATCCCTTTTTAATACGTATGGTTATACCTGAATTGTACAACGTATGTTTATACCTGAATTGTACATTGATGATGAAAAATTGTTGATACCATATTTGAAAAATTTATTAAGACGCGTTTATACGCCCTATTAATGTCCAATTACACATTAAAGAGTTTAGTTTAAAGTAAAGGCACTGAGAAGTGTAAAATACGCATACAGTAGCATAATTGAGGCGTGTGATGGAACTTTAACGGTCTTATGAGGGAATATGAATTAAGCTAATTTGTACCTTGCAACTAATTTTTACCATGGGGAGTTCCAAGGGGAGTTTATTATCTCAAGTATTGATCAAGTTGTATAGAGATTCTTATGCGTTTATTAAAGACTTCTTCTAAAGTCTTTCTTCCATAAGATTTCGGTTATCATTACTTATTTGATAATCTTAACTCTTGACATCTTCACATGATTTTGATTATCCTTTTTCTTCATATGACTTTGATTATACTTTTACCGTTGACTAGCATATTTTTTCGTATTACTTTGTATCTCCATTGCCTAGCCTTTTATGACTATTGACTTACAATTCCATTGGTATTACTTAGAATAGCCTATCACATTTGGTGGTATTACCTTGAATAGCCTATCACATATCCATTCGTATTACTTTGAATATCTTATTTACATTCCATTGGTTTACCTACTTCCTCTCGGATGATTTTCAGACATATTAACCACACCCCATAAAATCATACTGCTACCGAATATTAAATGAATAAGCCTTAAATTGTATCAAAATTCGGATTTTAGAGAAATATTTGGTAGAAAGTATTTTAACTATTCAGAGTTATCTTAAAGTGTATACCATAGTAACACAATGATTTAAAGATTAATTTATTCAGCCATGTAACTTCAATTATGCAAGAAAATTTAAATATGCAAGACAAATTGGATGGTACTAAATTGTTGCAAAATAAACCTTATATTTGTTGGGGTAAGCTGGACAATAAAGCTAATGGCGTCATAACTTGATAACGAAGCTCAACAATTTGATTGCATTCTCGACTCTGACTTGATTTCTTTAACAAAGTTTCATAGACTAGTGTTTGATTTCATTCTAGACTTTGACTAGTGTTTGATTTCATTCTAGACTTTGATTAGTGTAAATTTAGATTTCAATCGAGTATGAGACTATAGAGTATGGAACTTCTGTTGACTTTGAGTATAATTTCTTCTACGTTTCCGGGGCACTTACCCATTAGCTTGGGAATTCGTCTACGATTATTGGATTAGTCGTTTCGATCATGATTTCGGACTAGGTAACATGGTTGTATTTAGCACTTTTGCATCGGGAATTCTACACTATTTCTAAGGAAAAGTATGAATTTGCATTCTTTATCTTGTAAGTACAAACTACAAAAGTTTGGAAATGAGTGTAAAATAGAAACCAAAGCTACCTTTCGAGAATTTGCCAATTGATGTAAAGCTATTTTTGTAATATCGTTAGATAATCTGATCACCATGAAGCGGTTATTCTATCCTTGCTGTGCATATATCCTTAAAAATCAGCTTCGTCAGTGTTCTGGCTCAACATTTCAATCTTCACAGTGAGTACGACTTGGAAAGCAGTAACAGATATTAAACGAAGTTGACGAAAGTCTTTTTGCAGCCAATTAAAAAATATCGGAAAAATAAGTTCTCCATGGTTGATTTGTATGATAAAGAAGAAATAGTGGGAGAGAGAAATAGAAATAGTTGAGTTTCTTAGTTAAGTGCAGATCTATCTAAACAATTAAACAGTGCAGATCTAATAGACAATTAAAGTGACATAGGCTATTTTGCAAAATTATTCATTTAGTCATATTGAATAAACTAGTACCGTACCACTACTCAACATGTTCTAAATCCACCTTTTCATTCCATTCTTCATTCGTTACAGCATTCCTTTGATGACCATACAACCCAGGAATTGGATCAATCTGCTTCCTAAAAATAAATCTCTTTAGTTGATTGGTTAAAATCTTGGTTTGATAAATAGCATGAGATTTACATGAAACACCAAAGACTTCATCCAATTCCTCCAATGTCAAACCCTTCGTTTCAGGTAAGAACCAGAGTACAAGGAAGAACCCAACAACATTCCAAGCTGCATAGAACCCAAATGCACCAGTTGGGGTAAAGGCATTTCTAAGTCGAGGCCAAGTAAAGGCTAAAATGAAATTGAAAAACCAACAAGTTGCCGTTGCAAATGACATACCTAAATCTCTGATATACAATGGGAAAGCTTCCGCAGAATAAGTAAATGGTACTGGACCTTCACCAGACGAATAAACACATGCAAATAGATAAATCCCAACAATAATACAAGCCAATCTTCCTTGTGGATGTTCTTCTTGATCAATCAAGAACCCAAGACCTGCCATCAATAAGAAAATAGCCATCAAAGGAAAGGTGATTAAAAGTAAAGTTCTCCTACCGTATTTATCAATTGTAAAGAAAGCTGGGATTGCAAAAGTAAAGTTGATCATACCAAACCCCCAAGATGCAAGCAAAGCAGATATAACGCTGAATCCAGATTCAACGAAAATTGAAGATGAATAATAAGCAATCACATTAATACCACAGAATTGTTGCATGAACATAACAATCCAAGCACCAAGAGCCCCGTTTCTATTTCTTCTGATAGTAAACATTTCAATCCATCTTTTCCAGGTTGGAGCCGAGTAGGAACCTTCTTCTTGTAAAAGTACATATTGATAGAAACAATCTCTTGCAGCTGCGATTTCATCATGCCTTAATTGTTTTAATGAATCAAGAGCATCTGAATGCCTACCTTTACCCATCAACCAACGAGGGGATTCTGGTACAAAAGGTACTTGAAGAAGAACAAATAAAGCAGGAATCATAGCCAGACCCAACATCAATCTCCAATTAAGACCACTTTTAATTCCATGATCTCCAACGTAATAAAATGCTAAGGATGCAACATATCCAAACATAATACCAACGGCGGTGAAAAATTGCCACATCATAACTAATGCACCACGAATATGCTTTGGTGCACATTCCGCAGAATACGCAGGGACTGTTGCAGATTTTACCCCAATCCCAAACCCTAAAAAGAATCTTGAAATGAACAAATGATACCAATTATTTGTAAACCCAGACCAAAAACATGTTAAAGCAGATATAACACAAGTCCAAAAAATGGTCCATTTCCTTCCAAGGTGCCTATTCCAAAAATCACTTGTCCAACATGCAATAACTGAACAACACAAATATGGAGCACCATTTACTAATCCTTCAATAAGATCAGCATTTTTCATTTTATCAATTCCAAAAGCTTTTGGATAAAACAAGGTTGCACCATTGATTACTGATTCATCCATACCTTGAACCGCAGCTGCCATTGAACCTAAAGCAATCACTGCATATAATTTCATTGGTACATACCATTTGTGAACAACTTCTTTTTGTAGCCCATCCTTTTCAGCTTCTGAAAGGAAGGCCATTGAATGAAAATCATTTGGAGCTCTTGCAACAGCAGCAGCTCTTGCAAATAATTCCACATCCAAACCATGTTTGGTTGCATAATTTCTACCCATTTGCATTGCTTGCTTCTCTGAATATTGACTTAGAATGTTTTGTGCAGCATCTCCTTCTCCACCAGTATCGGCTAGAACACTTGATGCCGAGCCTTTTCTATCGGAGGAGCTATTATCGAAAATTCCTTCTTCTGTCATTTTGGATGCAAATAAAAATCCTAGTGCAGTGTGAATCTTGCAAAACAGACGTACTTGAATGTATTTATATGTCTTGAATAAATAAAAGGAACGGAAATTCACAGTCAAATTCAGAATAGAACAATTGCTACAAGGCAGCAAACAAAAATAATTCTTTATCAAGAGTGGTCTACTAACCAGTATCATACTTGAGGGCTTATCCTAATAGATCTCCCCTCAGATAACCCCCACAAAACATAAATAAAGTTGCCAAAACACAAACCTAATATCCCCACATATTCATGGTGGCTGCAAAAGTAAACCAATTTGCATGAAGTGGTTATCTGGTTCTTGTATCGGAAAAACACAACCAATGATATCATACAAAATGGGAAGTATTCCAGTTAACCGGACTAATTGACAGTATGTAATTGAGCCCTGATGGGGTGTGGGTGAACTACCAGGTTTGGATTCAATAGATGTGCCGTTTTCATCACCAAATGTAGATGCTACGGTACCGGATGACCCTTCTTATTAATCCAATCAGCATATACTTAAGATTTGATTTGTAAGTTGCTTTTCTAAGTTGGACAAAATCGAACAATAGGGAAGTGGAATGTATGGGAATATTTGAAACCACAATGTAGATTTTAACTAACTAACAAATTGGATAAAGTACTTATAGATCTTCATCATTATAAGTCAAGCAAAACGTTAACTATATAACCTTCCAACATCACATTTCTTGCATACCTACTCTCAGTTACATTCGAACCTCCGCTTACAAACCTCGATATCCTAACCTTATCACGTCATTGTACATAGGAACATTTACATGTTAACACTCACGGTCATGGAAATAGCAGCTTATGCACCAGGCTAGCTTTTGGGGTAAATTTGGAAACGAGCCCCCATGTAAAGGTGGGGGATTAGAGTCATATTTTGGCAAGTGCTTAGGGCTGCTCAGTGTAAGTGGCAGTATACAATTCATCTTGTGCTGTTAACTAAATAATTCATCTTGTGCTGTTAACTAAATAATTCCTTCCTATATAAGTTCTTCCCCGTGGTGGAGGAAATTGTTTAACGGTATTCTTTCCCGTACTCCGCATAAGCCATTATGAACCGTGGCTGAAATTCTATCTCCTTGCAGGATCAGTAAATAAATTCAATCATTCATTCTACTTTGAATTGAAGCTCCCTATATCCTTAAAATCTTATTATCAACTTAGGCTCCCTATTCTCCTTAAAATCTTATATTTTCAACCTAACAATACCTCCTGTTTCTTCTTGTTTAATGTCAACGATAATATTCATTGTGTTTCAACTGGTTACTTGGAATCCTCAAATATGTATTTGTAACTGTACTATGGCATCTTTTATATGTAATGCTGAAGGTACTTAGAAGACTCAAAATTACCGAGCATTCCTGAATTTACCCCCATTTTTGTAAATCAGTGCAGTGAAAAATCAACGCCATATTTCATAACACCATCCTTGTGAAGGTATAACCCATAATGCCACCAAGAATAAGACGACGTATAACAACGGCGAAGCGAGAAGAGATTGAAAAAGAACAACAAGCTTTAGAGAAAACTATAGTTAGACCTTTTGAAGTTGTATCTGGCTTACCTGTTTCATTCAGTCAACCACCTTATGGCCATTATGAGGATGTCCTACAAAACCCATTGACTATCAAAGATACGGGAGTTTTCTACAGATCTTTGATTAAGTCCAGGCTAGCTTACATCCAGAATAGTCCTATGTTCAAATTGCATTGGATCAAGCAGTCTTCTTACGCTAAGAAGTTACTAGAGGAAAATAAACCTCTACCAAAACTGGCTCGAGACGATTTGTTTAGCAATCGAGATCCCGTATTGGGAATCGAGGTCAGTGCTAGAGATGTCATGGTGAAACTCTGCGATTCTGGTCTAACCTTGGGTCCTCACTACTTCGATATTCGGATGTTTATAGCAAAAGATGAGAGAAGTGAAAAGGTAGGTAAGGGAAGATTTGATGTTAATGGAAGGTACTATATGCCGGATAAGGCCAACCCCGGGAAGGATACTACTGGGAGGGATGTGGAGCCTTTGGAGGGAGTGAAGGTGATTCCAGGACCTAGCACTGTGACGGGATCAAGCCCAACTCCGACCGGAGTGCGAGGCTCAACTCCAACACCCCCTGGAGTGTCAACTCCAGGTCAAAATACTGTCAATAGTGCCCCATCCAGTTCACTGCACACCAATACCCCGGCTAGTTTGTCTAAACCATCTCCAACAGCTTCTTCGACTCCTGCTCCACCTGCTGCTCCAACTGCACCTACACCATCTGCTACTTCGGCTGCCCCAGCTCCACCAGCTGCTGCCCCAGCTCCATCAGCTGCTTCGACTGCCCCACCAGCTGCTTCGACAGCTCCACCAGCTGCTTCGACAGCCCCACCTGCTGCTTCGACTGCACCAGCTCCACCAGCTCCACCTATTCCTGCTGCAGACCAACCAACAATCCAATCGATAGAGAATACTATTATGATTTCCAACCTCAACACCATCGCCAGTACTGACAAGTTCCTCAATGACTTGATGAAGATCGTTGCCCTGGGAAAATCCTCACCTCTCCAAATATCCACATTCCAAGGTTATATTAAAAGGGCCCGTGAAATGGGTGCACAGTCACATCATGCCTATCTTTACATAAACGCAGGGCTAGAGCTCCCACCGCATCTCAAGAAAAAAGAGAAAAAGCCGCCAAAGGACAAAAAGCCCCCTAAAGAGAAAAAAGATCTAAAAGATCCGTTACCACGTAGTCAGAAGTTGACAGCCTTTCAGGAGAAGTATCTTTATGATGCGACTTTACTCTTTGAGTATAGTGAGAGTGGTAGTGTCCGCTTCCAACTACCAAAATGGGCCATTTGTGAGGTGCTAAAAAAGGAGGAATCTCTGGTTGAACGAATCGAAAGTAAAGAAAGTCGCGCAGAAAGGTTGGCAACAAAGAAGCCCGGTGACTTGGAGCCAGAAGATGAAGAATATCGTGATATCATCATAAGTTTTATGTGGATTCACAATCAGAAGGAGGTTGATGTGTATGAAAAGAAGAAGTCGGAATATGATGCTGCAAAGAAAATTGAAGATGAAAAAGAAAGGTTGGAGCAGGAAAAGAGAGATGCTGAAAGGAAGGAAGAAGA
Source organism: Kodamaea arcana (assembly GCA_030574295.1). Lineage (NCBI taxonomy): Eukaryota > Fungi > Ascomycota > Pichiomycetes > Serinales > Debaryomycetaceae > Kodamaea > Kodamaea arcana. Next base: position 202,865 of record JAJMER010000019.1, read on the forward strand.
ATTGAAAAATGCTAAGGTTGATGGAACTGAAGTAAAACAAGAAGACGTTTCTGGGGAGCTGTCTGAACTAAAGGAGTCGAGTGAAAAGGAAGTCGCAAAAACTGATGAAACAAAAACTGATGAAACAAAAACTGATGATACAAATCAACCAATCAAAGACGAAGATGCTATGGACATTGATCCTGAGTCCCACGAGAAGGATGAAACAAAAGAAGAGGATGAAGATACTCGAACAAGTCGAAGACTTGGAAGAGGTGGCAATCGTAAGAAGAAGAAGGGTCCACCTCCAAAAAGAATTAAAAAGTTGGAGCCTCCCATTGAACCTGAAATCAAGTTCACACCATTATCATTCACTTTACATAATATACCTGAAAAGTTCATACCAATCATAGCCAACAGCTTGAGACCATTGAATGAAGTGCAGGAACGTATGAAATATATTTTGGAAAATCATAGCCGTGTTCCAAATTTTTACTTATGGTATCAAGTAGATGGGAAATTGGATGCAGATTTGGCCGAGTCAATAAGAGTAGATTTGAACAACGAGGAGAAGAAAATGATGGGAATGCAAAATATTCCGGAGAAACCGAAGAGAAAACCGAAGGAAAAAGTCCCACTGGAGAAGAAGAGGTTAAAGATGGAGAGATTAGAACGTGAGAAGGCTGCGATGGAATTGAGAGCGCCAATGCTGGTGCCGAGTCTGGCACAAAGCCTGGGGCCAGCGCAGGGTCTGGTTACTAATCTGATCCATGCACCTCCAGCACAGGTAGAATCTCTGTCTCAAGCGCAGGTGGTACCTCAGGTGTGAGTGCCGTATGTGAGTTTATAGAATGAATTTATGAATGTATAAAGGTGAGTTCATAGAAGGTGTGTATAAAAATGAATGCATGTATAAAGGTGAGTTCATAGAAGGTGTGTATAAATGTGAATGCATGTATAAAGGTGAGTTCATAGAAGGTGTGTATAAATGTTTAACCACTGTAGCACATGGAAATGGTTGTTAGCAAAACGGATTGACTATCTCCTGAGGCTCCCATATCCTGTGATATTTATTCGTAGTCCTATGTATGAGCTTTACATCAATGGCACCACGGTATTCGCCGAAGATGATGCCTGCATATTCTTTTAAGCTTTTCGCCACCATAGTGTGGGCGTGATTGACCGCTTGATGTGTTGCCCTATTCCTTAATGCATGTTTACAATATGTGCGCCACAGAATATTCTTAGGTTGCTATTGATTCAGGTCACAGTTGGAATTTGCACAATAAATCATTCAAAAGGGTTTGAATTGGAATTCCATTCTAGTTGAATATGGATTGGAATTCCATTGTAGTTGAATATGGATTTGAATTCCATTTAAGAATATGCATGAAGCTGATAGTTCCAAAGGTTGCTACCGTAAGCGGATAGTACCCTAAAACCCATGGCGTATATTAAGATTTCAACTTGAATATTTTGTTACATTCCCCGCGAATAGCAATGTACCATTCCTTTAAGCTTACCGTGGACCCTATTCCAATTAAAGTTGACTCTGATATTTCCCCTCAATATTCAGAATTAACATATGGTGGACAATTGATTGGAGTGGTTACGGTTATGTTCTTTCCACATTGATAGACCAATTGACTCAATTAAACTCTTGTATATCAACTTCTATGAACCCAAATCACTTTCGGTGCAGCATTCGCAGCAAGCGTGGAACCCTCGATGACGTATGCCTGCAGGAAGCCCTTTTCGGAACTCCGGATACAACGCCTTCATGCCACTACGTAACCAAGTAAAGGGGACATTCATTGAGACCATGTGTTATTTCACCGCCTACAAATGATGAATTGAGTTTGCTAAACATAGCCTGATTTGATTTGTGTTTCGGAATTGGCCTAATTTGATCAATATTGCTATCATAACCTGATATGAATTGGCTTGCTTTACCGAATTGTGGTTGCTAAATATTTACTATATAAGGAGGTCAATTCCACATACTCTTCAAAGTATCAATTAACTAAACACTAATTAACAATAACATTATGACTGACGCCGGAAGAAAAGATTTCTCAGATAAAGTAAAGAGTGCTGTCACTCCAGAATCCGAAAAGACCACCTTTGGTAGTGCTAAGGATGCCGTCACCGATGGTCTCGACTCTGTCGCTGGTAAGGCCACCCCAAATGAAGACAAGTCTATCTTGCAAAAGGCTTCTGACGCTGTCTTCGGTGACAACACCAAGAAGGTTTAAATAATCTAATGGGTTCAACATTCTAAATGGTTACACTATTGCTAGATTTGATTGGTTTGAAACTGAGTAAGTTTGGTAATAATGGTTTCCCATTCTGATTGTTTTTATATTCTTTTATATAATAAATATATAATATGATTTATATTAAATGTAGAAGTATTAAGAGGTATTATTACTAGAAATGAGTATGGAATTACTTGACAAGATGTATGATTGAATTCCTAGAAATAACAAACTGTACAATTGAATTACCAGCGTGGGGTTCATAGAAAGCAGAGCACCTTCTTTCTCTTAAATGGCGATAGCTACATCTTAATTGAGCTTGTAGTTAAATTATCCTACTTTTGCACCCAAATGCACGTAGACTAAAGTCGCTAAAAAAGATAATCCAATGAACCACAGTAGATATGTACCACTCTATCTACACCATATCCACCTCTTTCTACACCCTCCTTCACCTCTAAGCTAAAAAAGTACACTATTACACAACAAAAAGCTAACGCAGACTATCTACACATATATTAAAATAGTTTATCTATGTACATCTATTTATGAGTATGTCTTGTTAAATTTGTTTCAGAAATCTTCTTAAACCTTCAACATTCTAAACAAAGTTGCCAAATCCTCATCATTTCTCTTCTCATTTATAACCCTCCTTGAACCCCAAGGTTTATTTTGCTTTATTCCCCCATCAACAATACTATTATTCATCCAATTTCCAGCCTCAACACCAGTGGCACTTACATCCACCGCTCCATTATTGGCGATTTTAATACCCGAGATCATAAATGGCATATTGAATTGTCTTGTATGTCTTCCACCTTGATTTCCAGCATATTGAGTTGGTTGTCTTATGGAAGTATCATCTACACCCGAAATGAATCCACCAATGGCAGCTTCTTTCATTCCCACAATTCTACCAGGAACAACACTACCATATCTAACTCCATTTGGAGTATTGGTCAATCTTCCTTGTTGTAAGTATGAAAACCCAGCATTACCTTGTACACAAGATTTGGCAGTATATCTTGAAGAAGCAGCATCTGTTTTAGTAAAATCAGATAATTGCACTTCTTTCTTTACAATATCTGCCTCACTTAAGAATAACTTCAACAAGTCTCTAACTTCCGCTTGATTTTGTTGTCTATCAAGGATGGATTCAGGGTGATTTTTCAATAACCAAGCTTGGAACTTCTTACTAATATCCTTATTCTGACTTAAAATGTCGCTTATTACAGATGGAGGCGAGTTCTTATTGATATTGAAACCTTCAGTTAATATTTGTAAGTTCGAAGCGTTTGTAGAACTTGGTTCTTTCTGTTCAAAAAGTGCCTGGGATGGATTACTCTTGACTGCAACCCCAATTTCTTGGAATTTGATCCGATTATGCATCTTTCCAGATGACTTCTCAACATCGGGCATGTTCTTATAATTATCTATATCATTGAAAGCAATGTGAGAATATCCAATACGTTTAGGTAACGTTGACTTTAATCCAAAGTTGGACCTGATGGCTGATGATTTGGGAGTAAAGATGATTTGATGCGTTGGTACTGAAGACTTTCCTCGAATATTCTTCAGTATTGGAGTGGCAACCTGTGCTAGTTTGGAATGCTTGATTAGGTTATAAAGTTCCTGCGAATTCATCGTGATGGATTCCAGTACTTTGTCTGTTTGTTCGTTGTGAAAAGTTTGATCGACGATTTTTCGCACCACTTGGTTCGTTAGAACACACTCTCAGGATTTGAGGTCGTAAGTGTAGGAAGAACACACCTAGGATTTAGGGTTGTAGTGTAGACGTATTAATGGTAGAATGATTCAAATTTGGGTATAGAAATATGTCTTATATATGTCCACCAAAATAGGAAAAATTGCTTAAATAGGACCTATCTCGATTGGTGATGTCTCTGGCAGCCTTGAGGGTCATTTCCAACAAACTGCCTTGTAGAAATCTTTATGTCTTCGTTACAAAAATGTTGTACATTAATATACATGAATTCTAAAATACAATATTTACAGAATATCAAAGCAGTTAACAGATTTGATAATCTTAAAATGCATGGGACGCTTTATAAGTCCCATTCACTAATCATCCAAAGCAATGAAGGAAATCAGCGACAAAAACATCCTATATGAGGTGCTCTCAGAATCTCCCGAGTATCACTGTAGTACCCTCTACACCTAACAAGCATACGAAAAAGTTATCCCAAACTTAGTCAAATCAGGAGCATACGTCTCATGATTAAGATCCACCTTAACCCCCGTACTTACCAAAAAATCCTTCAATTTACCCTCCCAAAGAACCTTAAAAGACCTATCATTCAAACTTGTTGAGAATTTAAAAACAGATGTGAAATCCAGTGTTGTTTGAGGATTTTGCTGGTTATGGATAACGGGTATTGATTCCAAACACGTGGTACTTGGATTTGTCGAAAGGATCGTTTGTTCTGTGAGTACTTCATCACTTGTAGGTTTATCTGATATTTTCGAATCTCTAAGTTTTTTCTTAGGCTTGACTTCAACGTTATTGCTTAATTTAGTCTCCTTAATTTTGACAACTGGATTGTTAACTTTCATATTTTTTAAAGGATCCTCAAATTTATCAGTTCTCTTTATAATTTGTTTATTTTCCTTCTCGATAATTAAAGCATTCTCCTTTTGTTTATATTGCAACTGTTTTGGAATATAATCATCATGCTCATCTTGTCCATTCCGTCCATACCTCTCATTAAACAATTCAAAGCCTAATGTCAAATTACTATCATAAGAATACAAATTGAAATCATACCTAGAACAAAACTTAGAAGATTTGGATGTTTTCACGGAATATGTTGAAGACATATGACCCAAGATTGGATTGACTGCCAAAGTCATTACAAGTGGAGTATCTTTCCCTCTCAGGGAATATTTGAAGGCAGTACTTAACCCAGGCAGCATAGTTCTTGCAGCATACCATAATTCAGTACCCATTGAAACCACACTATTGGACCGATCAAAAAAATTATAAAGGCACCTGAACCCAATTAAAGATTCATTGGTGGAATAAATCAATTCATTCGAATATTTCCCAGTGTTTCTTTGTAAGTACATGATCATAGTACCATTTTGAGCTAAATATGGATTGCTGATACATTTGATAAGCAATTGAACATTCTTACTTAACTTTTTTATAATCATTGCTTCAAGGGAAGATCCAGGAAAATACATACGACCATATAAAAGGGAGTTTCTGGAGTTTGGAACGGGGTTGACTAGAGTAGGATTCTGCTTATCCTCTCCATCCCTACCCTTTATCACATCCCTCCCTCCTTTACAAATCTCCACTAAAGAAATATCCCTCGTCCCAAGAGTATTTTTTAATGCCATTGAGGAATACAAATAGGATATAGAACCATTGACCGAATGCTGGTTGGATAATGTAAACGACGATGCCAGGTAGTCACTACTTTGACTGGAAACATCCAATCGTAGGTTATTTGGAATATTGAAATCTAAAACTCCGTTAGATGTGGCTGTAATATTGGAGAAAATGTTGGTTTCATCCCATCCAGTGGCATTGTTGAAGCATCGTTGGAGGTACTCCATATAGGTGAACATCTTGGTGGTGGAGATAGTTGTGGGGGTTTGATATAGCGGGGATCACGTGAGGGAAAAGAGTTAAACCGGGTGCGACTTGTGTGGGGGGAGGGAGCATAGTGAGGAGACCTTTACAAGTGGGCTTTCAATGGGTAAGTGGGATTTCAATGGGTAAGTGGGATTTTAATGGGTAATATATGGCTCCAATGGGTAATAGGTAGGCAAGCACCGTTCATAGGTAAACACCTACAATATGAAAGTATTCAAGACTCTGTGGGAACCCTTATCAATTTTTGCACCCATGAGCACGCTTAGGCCGACCGCAAAAGTGAGTAGATTGTTAAAGATTTACTCCCCAGCCTTTTAAGAAATTTTATCGTCATATCTTCTCTATTAAGTTAAGTTCTCTGCAATTGCCTGGAAACACTTGTAGATCCTTTCTTTTCATCCTTTTTAAAATGCCCATTGGTAGTGTGCTTCATTTTATGGGCTGGAAGAAAAATCCCCCGTCAGTTTCTCAAAGTCTTAATTTTCAGCCCAATCAAAGTTGAAAACATCACCATGACCCGCTCAACCACGATCAATAGAATCACCAATGAAACACTGATTCAAATTGCACTTTCACTTGATGGAGGTCCAATAACCATTGCAGAATCGTTATTCAAAGATAAAGTGCACAACCATGCTACACAAGCCACATCGTCTCAGGTTATAGATGTTCAAACAGGTATAGGATTCTTGGACCACATGTTACATGCCTTGGCCAAACATTCCGGTTGGTCTTTGATTATTGAATGTATTGGGGATTTACATATTGATGACCATCATACAGCAGAAGATGTTGGTATTTCTTTGGGGGAAGCGTTTCATAAGGCTTTGGGTCAAGTTAAAGGTGTAAAGAGATTTGGGACTGGGTTTGCACCTTTAGATGAGGCTTTAAGTAGAGCGGTTGTTGATTTGTCAAATAGACCTTTTGCCGTGGTGGAACTTGGATTGAAAAGGGAAAAAATAGGTGATTTATCAACCGAAATGATTCCTCATGTAATTGAAAGTTTTGCTCAAGGTGCAAAGATCACTGTTCATGTTGATTGTTTAAGAGGGTTTAATGATCATCATAGAGCGGAGAGTGCTTTTAAGGCTTTGGCAGTGGCGATTAAGGAGGCTATTTCGAGTAATGGGACGGATGAGGTACCATCAACCAAGGGTGTTCTTTTTTAGAGTCGTTTTTTAGTGAACAGGGAGTCGTTTTTTAATGGTGAACAGGGAGGCCTTTTTTGAACAACCAAGGGAGTTTGAGTCCCTTTTTAATGGCAAGCGAACAACAGTTGTTTGTGAGGAGCGGTGTGAAAATACTTACAATATTGAAATGCTGCCCGTATTCCAATATTAGTTCTACTTCTTTCTTTGGTTTACACCTTACACTACTCAATATTGGACTATTTAAATTATTGATCTCACTAGATGTGAGGTCTTCTTAAGAGTTGTAATAGAATTTATCTCTATCTATAATATGGAGAAATACCCTTGTATCTTTGTAAGTATTTCGTGATATGTAGTAATAGACACTAGGTAGTTTGCAATGTAAGATGGTAAAGATAAACTCGTCATTCCTTCAGATTTATTCATCCGAACATGTAAACTATAGCACCTATAATATGGCACCTATAATATGGAACTTATAATATAGCACCTATAATATAGCACCAATAATATACCTATAATACCACCTATAAGGTTTGGTGCATTCACTTTGATTTCTGCATTCACATTTTAGCTCTTCTTTTCAGCTTGATTAAACTTCCCTAGTATCAATTCAATTGAAGAAGACGTCTGCTAGTTGAGTTGGTGGGTACCGCTTATGAACTTACGTATTGATTTCTTCGATAAGCACCAACTGAAAGTTGCACGAAATTTCTTCATCGTACCTACAACCCCATGCCAGCTTAAATACACTCATTCTGGACCATTCCAAACTCACAGGTTCACTCTTACTGTCATTCCACAGATTCACTCTCACTTTACCCCCACAGGCTCACACATTTTGTTGCAGCCGCTGCATTTTTGCATCTCTGCGAGTAAATTTTCCCTAACACCAACTCACCATGTTAAGTATACGAACTGGAATATCTAGAACCAGTAATGGTCTTGTTGCAGCATTGCATAATAATCAAATACGATTAAGCCCAAGTCTTGTATTGCATACCCAAGTTGTACGATTTGCATCAACACTTGAAGACTTCGAAAAGAAGGTACCATTCAAACCACATTATTCAAATCCACAAAAGATTAAGAAGTTTGAAAAGAACTTGCCTTTACTGTCTGAACCGATTAAAGTATGGGATAAACAAGGAATCAGTAAGGATGAGTTTTTCATGAGAAAGTATGGGAACTTATCTGAATTTGAAAAAGAGAAGTTGGTTAGGAAGAATGATTCAAGAAGGAAACAACGTGAACATTTTAAGAATATTGAACAAGAAAAGATTCAACTTGGGAAGATTGAAGAACGTAGAGTTAAAAATTTAGGAGATACTGACAGAAGAGGTAATGATTATAAAGATGGGTACTATCGAAAAGACACATCAATGCTTGAATTTGTATATGGTACACATTCTGTTAAAGCAGTCTTAACTGCAAATAAAAGAACTTCATACAGTAAATTATATGTTTACAATTGCAAAGACAGATCATTAATAGATCTTGCAACCAAACATGGGATTCGAATCAAATATTGTGATCTGAATCAAGAACTCGCAAGGCTAACGAAAAATGGAGTTCATAATGGAGTGGTGCTTGAAACAATGAAATTGTCCTTAAAGACTATTGAATCTTTAGGTGATTGTAAGGATGGGAAATATGAGATTTCTTTATTTGAGAATGAGAATGATGAGGTTGCTACATTGAAGAGCGGAAGTATTATAAGGAGTTCAGCAACAAGTGATAAAGCAACAAGTGATAAAACAAGTGATAAAGCAACTTACCCACTTGGACTTTACTTGGACAGAATAACAGACCCCCAAAACATGGGTAATATCATAAGAAGTGCATATTTCTTTGGAGTTGATTTTATTATTGTTCCTGAGGAAAACACGGCTAAATTAGGGTCCATTGCAAATAAAGCTTCAGCCGGTAGTTTGGATCTAATGAACATTTATCAATGTAGTCAAACTATTCCATTTATAGATACAATCAGAGAAAATGGTTGGAATGTTATAAGTACTAGTGGAGAGGAATCGCAAGAAAACTTGAAGAACAAGTTCATTGATCTGAATGATTTATCCAATGTTTTATTGGAGACTCCAGTTTTACTTGTCATTGGAAGTGAAGGGTATGGGATCGATAGTAATTTGAAAGTTAGATCGGATTATCTTGTTGCTTTGGAGAAGGGAAGGCATGATGATGATATTGTTGATTCTTTAAACGTTGGTGTTGCCAGTGGAGTTTTGATTGAGAAGCTTGTGAATAACTTATAATACGCTGGAACTGCATATCTGAGGTGAAGCATCTGTCAATAATCGGGGGTGTTTTAAGTCAATGGGTGTTTTAATGTATCACCCAATGGGTGTTTTAAAGTATAATGGGTGAAGTCTCACGTAATGGGTGAGTCTCACTTAATAGTGAAATCTCACTTAATGGTGAAATCTCACTATGGTCAAGTCTCACTATGATGAAGTCTCACTATGGTGAAGTCTCACATAAATTTTAAAGACATCACAAGACAGTAGCTCAACAAATAATCCTTCGATATCACAGGAGATTTCAACCAAATCGGGAATTCCTACATATTAATATTTCCAAGAAAGGAATATTGATTGAAATAAGAAACCTGCACCAATGTGATGAAATCACAACTACGGTTACCTCAACCATTCCATATAATCTTGTAAATAATTAATGGCTGCAAAATGTCGAAATTTACCGTAGAAGTAGTCTCAAATCCCCTCTTTACATTTATCTCATCTTCCGCTTTTGAAACATATGAAAACTTTAATCTTAGACATACCCAACATGCCTTCCCCTTCTTACGTCTAAATCATATGCTCAGGGATGTCACGTGCGTGGAGTATATATATCCAAGATAACCAGCTTTGTTCTGATAACGTCTTGAGGAGGCATTGGATCATTGGGAGTTTTAGGACATTTTAAATACATCATCATGGTCCACCTTATAGTACTTGTTCATGGAATTTGGGGAAGTCCCGAACATATGGCATACATTGGAGAACAAATTGAAAACTTTGAAAGTAGTCAAGAACATCTGGCTAACCATACGCCTATTATAATTTATAAAACAGGATCACATTCTAATTTCTTAACATATGATGGGATTGATATCAATGGGAAAAGAATTCGAGATGAAATCATACAAGAGGTTGATAGATTAAAATCCGAACAGAATCTTATAGTTAGTGAGTTTTCAATGATAGGTTATTCATTAGGTGGTTTAATATCAAGATATTGTATTGGAATTTTATTTAATGAAGGGTTTTTTGAGAAGATAATTCCTGTTCATTTCATTACTTTATGTACTCCACATGTTGGTGTAATGAACCCTTTACATGGGTTTAAATATCAATTGACTAATCGATTGTCTCCATATTTCATTGGTATTACTGGTGCTCAACTCTTTTTAAGAGATAATATAGGAAGACAATCAGACAAGAAAGGCAGACAATCAGACAAAGGAAGACAATCAGACAAGAAAGGAAGACAATCAGACAAAGGAAGACAATCCGAAGGAAGACCTTTACTTGTGGAAATGGCAGATCCAAGATCGATTTTTTATAATGCCTTGAAATCGTTCCAAAAAAGAACTTTATATGCCAATGTGGTGAATGATAAAAGAACCTTTTGGTATACTGCTGGAATATCCTTAACCGATCCTTTTAAATCAACTAGTAACACTAGAGCAGAAAATTTGAAAGTACTGTTTTTATCGAAGAAAGGAGTTCTTATTGATTCATCCAAATCAATTAGTTGTGACCCTGTCAAAGTCAAGATAAAACGTACGATTTGGGGGTATTTGAAGCTCTTTGCAAAATTGACCTTGTTACCTATCTGGGGATTGCATTTCGCAGGAGTGGCCCTCCTAGAAAGAGTAAGACTCATCCAAAGAGTGAGACTTTTCTTAAGCGGAACTCAATTGGATCATCTATATATCGAAAATAGAGATGATGATTTGGTTGATTCTGTTATTAATTACGTTGCTGGTGAAAGTGAATTGAATTTGAATGATAATCAGAAAATCATTATTGGACTGTTGAATCAACTTGGTTGGGAAAAGTTCCCGGTTTTGATTAGCTTGTCAAAACATGCTCATGCTGCTGCAATTTATAGGTATCCAAATGTTAAGTTTGATGAGGGTAAGGTTGTGGTTGAACATTTGGTGAACATCATAAGTTCGGAAATATCAGAGGTTTAATGGGGCAGTGTCTAAAAACAGGAATCGAACAAATTAGAGTCTACAGGATGTGATTATAACGCTGAAGATTCTTGATGATATACGATATCAGGCAAACATTTTATAGGTTCAGTTTGAAATTACGTCTATTATAGGCTAATGGAGATACCCAGGAAATTCCCTAAAGATGCTACTCCATACTAATACTTAACCTTCAGAAGATGCTTGTACATTAACCTTCAGAACATACTTATACATTAACCTTCAGAATTATACATTAACCTTCAACATACTCATACAACCTTCAACATACTCACACATTAACCTCAGAACATTCGATGATTTAGAAAATTATGAAATAAACGTATCTACCAATTTATGTATTGTGCAAAATATTTCTTAAGCATCTGATTGAACAATCGCTCATCTCAAATAATGGGTAATCTTCAGAATATGAAATTGTAACTGGTCCCAGTACAAAGGGACAAGCTCAGCTGCTCACTCAATAAAGCTAACGCATAAAGCTCACAGTTTAACAAATCAATAGAAAAGTTGAATGACCATTGAATGACTACAATTTATAAGAGTGTTCGTGTCAAATCAATAAGTTGTTCATTTATATTAATTCCACATAATTAGCAGGGAATATCCCACTACTCCCCCCAACCCTACCGGTCCACCAGTCATCAGCAGTATCACTTTTTTGTAAAATATCAATCACATCACCCTTCTTGAAAGGTAAATCTCCACTTTGTTGACCTTTGAATGTATAAAGGGCAATTGCTTGGGTAGACTGAGCCTTTGAATCCGCACCAAAGTTTGGTTTTGTCAGTGATGGAGGACGATTTGGACTAGTATAGGTACCTGATTGTTGACTAATTCTAGTGTTACCTAATCTTCCACTTAATTCATCTCTTGAATCATAAACATCATCTTCCCAACCTTTCTTTGCATTCGTAGATGCAGACAGAGGACGGGTTGATTTACTACCACGACGAGGTCTTCTATGATCATCTTCATAATCATCATCGGAACGATAATCATCCGAGAAAGCATCTTCAGAGTCGCGCCTGTTACGAGATAAAAAGCTTCCCGTTCTACGACGACCACTTCCTCTTTCCAGAGTAGAATCCGAGAAATCGTCTGGAATATCATCATAATACAGATCATTATAGAAATCATCCTCTTCGGTAGATCTATTGTTGAAAGCACGAGACTCCAAAACACGCATAAGTTGATCACAATCTGGTGGGGCCTCCACTTGTCCAGATAAAATGGAACGAGCCTTACAATTGCTACCATAAAATTTACGATTGGCTTCTCTTCTTTCAATGATTGCAGAACCTTCCAAGGAAATACCAGCAAATAATCCCTTTGTCTTGGAGTATGCAAAGATAGCAGAAGCCGCTTTAAGGGATGCAGTACCTGCTGCCTCGGCATTACGTCCAAGAGGACCAGCAGCTACAGACACGTTTGTACCCAAAGTTACAGAACCCAATTGAGCAAAGGAATCTACTGCTGCCTTACTATTCAAAATGAATACAAAATCAGTCAATTCAGCACCAATTTGTCCCCCAACACCAGCACCAGCAGTACCAATTGCCAGCGGTGGAGACCATGTTCCATCAGGTAACCTTGCAACAATCACCCCGGAACCAGCTCTTCCTGAGAAGAGGAATCCAGCCTTTAAAACAGTTATAATTGCAAGCCCTTTAGCATTTTTAAGTATATGAGGAGGGATCACTCTTTCTTGACCTGCAATTTGGTTTGGCTTGATGAACGAGGCGAGGATTTTCGCAGCTTTTCTGGATGTTAGTATTTGGAGAATTGAGTTTACTTGACGTGGGTTGTCTGTCTGGATATAACATTCTTAGGAAAGCTTCCGGATTGAGATTATGTATTCAACCCTAAACAGCTTTAAATTATCACTTTTTCTTAAGCGAAGCAAAAGATTTAGTTCACGATAGACAATCTCTCGCTTCGCTCAAGATTAAAGAAAGTCATAAAGCTTAAATTACCACTATTTCTTAAAGAAAGACTGAAGCACAATGTAAAGGTTACTTACTTCCAGAATATTGCCACACAACTCATACATCTACCGGGACCTTCGGACTAACTCCATACCCACAAAAAACCCATTCATGTAACGTTTTAATATATTAGAAGTTGTAGATTTGATTCGGAGGCCATTTAATCGCCTTACCCCAGCTTAACCACCAAAGTATCCCGTTGCAAAACCTTTCATGAAACCCACTCAAACAACATGTGCCCATTACTAAAATCCATTCAAATTTACATACTTCGACTCGCTCTTTAAGCTTCTAGGAATTGGATTGTTAATACCCATACTTGTAACTTCCGTATATTTCTCCAGTTTATCATCCAATTTGAAGGCTTGCTTGGGCACGTGATGCATGATCAAACCCAGCCTTCTTTTAGCAAGGGGGCCCAGCATTACATGTAATAGGCGCGGACTCGGGGGTACTCGGGGGATAGTATACTAATGTGATTTATCATATAGTTTAGAGGGTGAATATGGTTGAATATATTAAACTGCCCAAGATAGCAGCCCGGCACTATCCAGGCGTCCGGATGAATAATTATTGGTGGTAGGATTCGAACGCGGAAGTATGATTTTGGAAGAGCGAACCACTACGCCAATTTGAAGAAAATGGAATTCAAGCAAAATATATTGAGTACATATGAAAGCTCGCACCTGCATATAACATCCTCAAAATTGTATACAGAGGTCATCTTGAGGTTACTCTTATCAAGTTATAGAAGGTTGATCTTCAGGTTTTGATTTGTTTATATATTTCAAATTAACAATAGTCATACAATCAATAAACAATAGATTATACATCATTAAAGGAAATTATATTGACTTATCGTACTTTACAAGGCCCAAGATACTTCACAAGGCCTAGATACACAGAGAAGACCCTAAATTAAAAGTCACCAGAGTTTGTCAGAAGATCAGGAAGAAGTCAAGTACTATTTAGAAAACGCATTTGTTTTCAAGACTTACCATGAGCGATACAGAAAGTATCTCATCACTAATAACCATCTCATCCAATACAACTGGTACAACCACCACACCCAAGAAATATGCTTGTGACTTGTGTACCAAGTCTTATTCCAAGCCATCGTTATTGACACAACATCAACGATCACATACTGGAGAAAGACCATTTCAATGTCCTCAATGTGATAAATCATTCCTTCGGAAGACCCATTTGAATACTCATTTATTATCCCATACTTCTGCAAAACCATTTATATGTAAGGTATGTGGGAAAGGAGTAAACACGATCCAACACTTGAAGCGTCATGAGATAACTCATACGAAATCATTCAAATGTACTTATCCTGATTGTAATGAATCATTCTATAAACATCAACTGTTAAGGCATCATATACTAAGTACTCATGAGAAAACTTTAACATGTCTTATATGTGATAAATCATTCCAAAGACCTTATAGGTTAGCTCAACACAATTTGAAATATCATGGAGAATCTCCAGCTCATCAATGTGAACATGTTGGATGTTTCCATAATTTCAAAACTTGGTCTGCTTTACAATTACATATAAAGACAGAACATCCAAAATTGAAATGTCCCGTATGTAAGAAGAAATGCATAGGAAAATCAGAATTAAAAGCTCATATGTTACTACATGCCGATGATGAGAATATTTGGAAGTGTAATTATTGTTTGTCACAATTTCCAAAGAAGTTGGAGTTGGTGGTACATTATAGAGATCATCATGATAATAATATTCCTCATGAGTTGTATGCTAAGAAGGAAGATGTTTTGGAAAGTAGTAATGAATTAAGCTCAAGTAATTTGAAATTATATGAGAAAAGTTATGATGACTTGATAAAACCTACGTTGAACCTCAATACAGAATCAAATACCAACTTGAGAATTTATGAAGATCTACTGACATCGGAATCTGAAGAAGAATTTGAAGTACCTCGTAAACCAAAGAAACTAAAATCAACTAAAATTATTAGTTTAATTCTGGGGAACTTTACAACAAAGAAAATTCATTGCACTAATAAGAATTGCGATCGAGTATTCAGTAGAGAACATGATTTGAGAAGACATTTGAAATGGCATGATATTCATTTACAAAAGATTGAGAAGTTCTTAAGTGGATTGGATTCGTATGAGCAGGGTCCAGAAGAGAGTGAGGTAATGGAAGAGAAAAGGATTACAGAACGAGATATTGAATTGGACAATGAGAAAAGGATACAAGATATTGAATTGGATAATGATAAAGAGAATAAGGATAAAGAGAATAATGATAATCCATTACAAGAAAAAAGTAAGGACATATATGAAGATTTGAAACCTTTCAAAAGACAAAAAATGGACAATTCCTCTCTGGAAGAGGATGATAATTTGGATGAATTGATAGATAATGAATTGTTGTTATTAAAGGCTGGTGGTCTGTTTGAGCTGTGATAGGAATGCAAGCAAATATAAACTGAGTATATCCTTCAAAGTGACCCGGAATCTCAATTCAGCGGAGTACTTATGAACTGAAATTTAAGTGGAATCGAATTAAGAAAATCACTACAAGAGGCAGCAGAATGAATGGTAATGGATGCAAACTCGTAGTTCAACAAGAATGTAATTAAATATATAAGATGAATGTTCACTGCGACCTTAAAGCTTAAGTGAGTACTCAATAAACTATTTCACGATTCATGAACATCTTGCATTAAACCCTTAGTTACTTGGCATCTAACAGGTTGAGTTTTAGCAGTGACTCATTTAAATATTCTTTGCTGAAAATATCAAGGTCTTGACTCTTAGGAATAGTATAGAATATTTAGTTCAAATATTTAATTGTCACCTTTTGATACTGTGTAATTGATCGTTCACGAAAGCTTACTTCTTTCATATGCTTAGCTATGCAATATACTATTACTTCAGTTATTGTGGAGTATGAAGAACTCAACTAATTATGTCGTCACAGGCCCGTCCCTTGAAGGCTGTTACACCACTGAGGGTTATACGACGTATGCATTCAAATAAATCTCAAGATCGGTAATCCGGTTGCTCATATCAAACTACTTACGCTTAAAAATACCTACAAAAGCCACATTTAAAATGCTCGGTTGTATTTGTGTATTGGGTATAAGTTTAATTAGTAAAGTTTTCCTTCATATCCATTAAACTCTGGAATTAAATTACTGCAAAATTGATCCAAAAACCATAATTATTCTTAAACAGTCATAACTTCATTGTTAATTACATACCCCCGACAAGATAACGGTCGCAACCTCGAGCTCTTGTGGAGAAATTTTCCAAGAATAAGCCACATTGCGCTGACATACAAAGAAAGCGCAAAGTCACGGCAAACCGACCCAAAGGTCCGATTTCTTTTTCATCAAATGCAACCTATGTACGAGAAAGGGAGGAGAGTCATAGAGGTACAAAATGTTCTCGGTACATAAATAGGTGGCTTAATTTTGAAAATTTAAGCATACTTTATAATGACTGGATCAGTGGAGTTGAATTTGAAACAAGATTTGAAAGATGGTAGGGTGACTGATGATCTTACAAACGTAATAGATACAAATGAAATAGATACAAATGAAATATATACAAATGAAATATATACAAACGAAATAGAAAATCATACAAAAGATAATCATACAAAAGATAATCATACGAACGTAATAGACAACCATACAAATAATAAAGCAGTGGAAGATCGAAACGAAATAGATCTCATACCATCATCAGATACAATAGTTGATGAAAAGTATTATGAAAGTAACGCTGGTGATGGTTCAAGAGCCATCGATCAACATTTAACAGGTTTACCTTTGGCATTAACATTAATAAGTTGTGTTGTAAGTTTATTTGTTGCAGCATTAGATGCAACTATTGTAACAACCATCCAAACACAAGTTGGAAATCATTTCCAAAGTTTCGATAAGATTGGTTGGTTAACAACAGGTTATCTCCTTCCAATGGCAACATTAACTCCATCATATGGAAAAGTTTCAATTGCATTTGGTAGAAAGAATGTGGCCCTTGTTGGGATCTTGATTTTTGAAATCGGTTCATTGGTTTGTGCATTGTCCAATTCAATGGATATGATTATTGGAGGAAGAGTGATTCAAGGTCTTGGTGGAGGTGCTGTTCAATCTATGGTTTCCGTAATTTTAACTGAATCCGTTCCAATAAATAGACGTCCACTCCTGTTTATGCTTATTGCTTTAACATACTCTTTAGCAAGTGTTTTAGGTCCTTTCGTTGGTGGTGCCTTGGCTCTGCATGTTTCTTGGAGATGGTGCTTTTATATTAATCTTCCAATTGGTGCCGTTGCATCTACCATGTTATTCTTTTCTTTCAATCCTCCAAAGACTATAGGCAACTTTAAAGAAAAATTACTTAAAATTGATTATGTTGGTACTTTCCTTATTGCTGCTGGCTTGGTACTTATTTTATTGGGTCTTACCTTTGGTGGTGTAGATTTCCCTTGGAAATCTGCCCCTGTAATACTTTGCTTCATTCTTGGAAGTTTATTGTTGGTAGTATTCACTATATGGAATTTCAAATATTCCAAGAATCCAATCTTGGTCAAAGCTATCGTAACAAATAGAGAAGTGATTTTTGCTTGCTTAACAGGTCTTTTCAATTATTCATTCTTCATCGCAGGTTTGACTTATTTGGCTGCATATTTTCAAATCATCTTTAATGCTTCTGCTTGGAGTTCGGGTATTCATTTGTTGCCTGTACTTGTAGCCGTTACTATCGCTTCAACCTTAAATGGGTACTTCATCAAAACAACATCACTTGTGAAACCAACGGTTATACTTTCAGGAGTATTAGGTCCGATTGGGGTAGGGTTATTCCTTGTTCTTGGACTCGACTCACTGAATGCAGAGAAAATAGGATTACTCATTATTTTTGGTATCCTGACTGGTTTGATGTTCCAACTGTCTATGATTTCATCCCAGCTTTCTGCTCCTCAAAATGTAGAAGGATCTATCATCTTGGTAACTGTTTTACTTGTTTTCTTGAGATCTATTTCGGCTTCGATATCTGTTACTATCTGTCAACTTATTTTCCAAACTACTGGTATCAAAAATGTTACGGCACTTGTGACAAGATTACCAACAGATTCCGCAAGCCATCAGCTGCTTTCACAACATACTCCTCTTGAGTTGATCTCTTCGCCGGAGTTGATTCAAAGATTGGACCCACAAACCAAGAGGTTGGTTTTGGTAGAGATTATGAAATCTTTTAAATATATCTACTACTTTTTGTTGGCTTTGCTGATTCTAGGATTCCTTTCAGGACTTTTTGTAACAAACAAGAGACTTCCAAAAGATGTTGCAACGAAGGTAAAAGAGGTAGAATCAGAAGATAAATTAGAAGAGGCAAAGGAGCACTTCAAAGATAAAGCTGATTCAGCGCGAGTACCATCGATTGAAGACGAGAATAGCTCGAAAGTTTAGGGTGTTAGTTATAGAGTACAAATTAACCCAGACATTTATAGAAAGGAACGAAAGGCAGCCAAACTCCAGAAATGCTTAATAATAGAATTACGTAGGATCATAGATATTTAATAGTACAGCGTAACATTATTACTTGGTAGAGGACAGCTCTATATAATCACATAGCACACGAAAAGGGCTTTTAATTATTTTCACCTCAGTATCTCAGCTTCTTATCATAGCCTCTTGAGTTTGATTCTGATTTCCTCTTGTTATCAACTTTTCGGGTACTGTAAGTATCAGTTGGTTCTCTCGAATTGTATGGGGGTCTTCTTGCATCAGTTTTAGGCTTGAGACTTAATGGAGGCGGAGGTGGAGGTGGTAATGGCGCCAAAGCTGCAGCCCGGGGTGAGTCAACTCTTGTAGCAGAATTTCTTGGTGCTTCAGCTCTGGGCATATTTTCTCTCTTTGAAGTATCTCTAGGTGCAGCTGCTCTTGCAACTGGAGTATTTCTACCGCTCTGATTCCTAGAAGATGTAGAAGTAGCTGGCACAGATGGAACCGGTGTAGTACTTTGGGATGACTTTTGGTGTTGTCTAGAATTATCTCGGGAATCATAACGATAGGAGTCGCCATAACGAGCATCACGAGAATCTGATTGGCGATCATTCCTAGAGTTGGCTCTTGAGTCCGATCTGGAGTCGTTCCTTGGTGTTTTTGAATCTCGAGAATCGGTCCTACCGTTGGTCTTAAAGTCATTCCTATCATTCCTGGTATCATTTCTAGTGTCCTTCCGGCCATCGCTCCTTTCGTTCCAATCATTTCTTGAATCGTATCTGGAATCGTGTCCACTTCTTTCATATCTATCATTCCTAGAGTCATAAGTATCCTTCCTGGAATCATACGTATCCTTCCTTGAGTCATAGGAGTCATATGTATCCTTCCTCTTATCATAAGTGTCATTTCTACTGTATGAGGTTCTAGAATCATTGTTATACCCCCTGTCTTTAGCATCTTTAGGGTTATCTCTTGAAGTAGAATCTCTTCCATGTTTGTCTCTTGAGTTTTTGGTAGTATCTTTACTAGCATCTCTTCCAGAACCATGTACTTTACCCCCCAGTTTAGATACCCTGTCCATTATCTCCTTCCCTGAGTCTTGACTAGATGGTTTCACAGAATCCTTGCTATCGATCCCATATGCACCAGTTGCCTTAGTATCTTTAGAATCAGCGCCATTTTTTTCATCCTTAAATTTCTCAGTAACATTCAGCTCAATAGGAGAGTCCTTCCCAGCAGTATGAGACAGCAGCACACTTGATAATCCTGCACTATTGGATGGCACGACATCCTCTTTAACGGAAGTAGTCGGCTTTTCATTAGATGCATTAGCCTCGTTAGACAGAGCAACGTTCGCCTTCTCTTGGTAATCTCGCTTAGCCTGTAATAACCTCGTTTTCAAATCAACCGAATTCACTTTCTTATCCACTATAGCTGGGATTTCCTTCTTCTCAATTTTAACCTCTTCATTGTAGTTCGAATAATTATCATACCTACCTCTTGTTGAGGGAGCTGCAATGCCCTCCTCATATCTGCCTCTACTTGTTGGAGCATCCTTTCTTTGGCCACCTCTTTGACCTTCATAATCAATTGCTTGTTGTAATTTCTTTTGATCCTGTTCCTCTTTCAACTTTTTCAATTTCTCCTCACGTTCTTTTCTCTCCTTCTCTTTAGCTTCTTTGATTAAACGGTTCTTTTCATCCTTTATCTTTTGACGACCATCCAAAATTGCTTGTTTTGTCTCTTCATCAACTGCTGTGAAATCCCAAACTTCAACCCATTCTGAAGATTTCGATTTGAGATGCCCAATCAAAGCATATGACGCCAATTTCAAATCTTCCCTTGCATCATTTTTGGCTATAGCTTCAATGAGCAGTACTACCTTCTCACAATGTTCAACAACAATAGGGTAAACACCTAAAAGATTTTTCAAGAATGTGATGGCGTTACGTCTAGCCATATACTCAGTGACATTCAAGGCTACTCCAAGATCTTCAATAATAGTGGTATGATGATTGTAAACAATTCTCCTAAAACTATCAAAATCAATTGGCAGACCATCTTTTTGAAGAATTCCTGCTTCATCAAATGTTTCTCTCTTAGAGAGTTGAGATAATTCCCTCAAAATATCAGCAAAGAATAAACCAAAGTTTTCAGCTTCACTTGGTGTTAATGTGAAAAGTGTTCCAAAAAGAATCCTAGAATCAAGTAAGTCATCCAAGACAGTTAACAAATTGAAATTTGGCGTTTTCAATTCATGTAGTTTAAAAAGAAATCTCAGTGAATAAACTGCATCAAATGAGGAATGAATACTCCTTGGTAAAATACAATATTGAATAAAATCCCGGGCCCCAGAAGAGAACCATTTTAATGAATTTTCAGCTAATGAAGAAACTATTACCTTGGAATGATTGGAATGAGTTTCATTGTCCTTTTCAAGCTCTAACCTGTAAGCTTGTACTTGCTTCAATTCTTTCTTCGCCGTCTCCAGGCGGTCTGATTGTAATCTCTTTATAGTGGAGTCTAATTTAATCAACTCCGTTTGGTAAATATCATTGGAGTAATTTATATCATAAAGAGCTAGTTTCCAAAAGGTGATGAACAATTCGGATGAAACTCCAACTGGTACCAAATTTGGAACATCGGTAAATGCACCTTCCTTTTTCGTGCCTCTCCATATTTCGAATGCCCACGGTATTGAAACATTATAATTAGCCAATTTCAGCACCGGTAACAAAACATTCTCAAATTCTTCAGGCTTCCCAAAGAAATTAAGTACACTTGTATACAAGTGAGTTAAGGAAGTCACATCATCAATTTTACTGGTCAAAATCTTAAGAGGAAGTTGTTCCAGACCCCCTGCCAAGTCATTGGTCAATCTGCATAAAAGTACCAAAAGTTCATTGACAGCATCAATATCCAATATAGTCCGAACAAGAGTGGTTCCTGATTTAGATCTTTCAAAACGTACATCATCAATGGTTTTATAGACCAATTTTTCTAGTATGGACCCACAATTAATCATATTAATTTGATGCAAAGTAAGATTGGACATAGTTTGAATCCCACCCATTGAAATGAAAATTTCCTTAAGAACAATAATTCCAATATTTTCACCATCATGGAACGATTTCAATAAGAAGGTTAAAATGGTTTTAAGATCTATTGCATTAGCATATCTCTGGCAGATCTTACCAATAAACGAAGCTAAAGACTGTAACCATTTTCGCTCGTTCAACCCGTTGATTTGAGTTGAAGATCTACCTGCTGCAGTAAGTCTCATCAATATGGCGGCTGTCAACAGATCCCAAACGTATGAGTTGAAATATCTTGCAGTTTCCACCACCAATGAAATCAAATTATCGTAACTCTCAATTTGTTGCAAAATAGTAAGCAAACAAGGCAACGGATTTGAAAAACTGATTTTGGCTAATCTTCTCATCATTGGCTTCACGTTTTCTTTGGAAAGACGTTTGAGGATATCCTTGGTACTTTTCTCTGCTTTATTATAAGCGATTTTCACTTGAGGATTGTTTTTGGCTAAAATTTGATAAAGTTCTCCATAAACAGAAAACCGTTCTTCGAGTGAGTAAAACGAAAGGACATGGTATGCATTTTCAATAAGAATTGAATTTTCTTCAATTAATGGGATAGCAGGAAAAATGTAATTTCGGAAGTAATGGAAGAGATTGTCCTTATATGGGGATACTTCTCCTTGGTTTAACTCTCCTACAAGAATCACACACAACTTCGAAAAGAGCTCGGGATTCTTTGCCAAATTCGTGGTAAGAAATTTCAAAAACTCTCCTGAAACCTCACACAACCCTTCAATGCTATCAATCAATGGTAATCCAATGGTCCAGTCATAGTAATACTTAAACTTCTTTTGTGATTGGTTTTTAATTAGTGGATCAAATGTATAGGCAAACACAACCGGGACCTCCTCATAAGTGATTTGATGCTGCTGTCTTGAATGAGGAGTTTTTTTCGCAACCTGGAACTTCTTCAAGTCCTCTTCTTTGAATTGCCTGAACTTGATATATAATGGCGAAATAATAGCATCAAAGATTCTACTTAACAATGGATGGATCTCATCGTTAAAGTAAGCAAGGAAAGGATATTTGGTAAGTATGAATACACTTGGCCAATATAACCCATTGCCCAAGCAAGCTTTAAGTAGGAGATATGTGAAGTTTGATTTTAATGAGACAACTGAATTGTTTGTGTTTGTTGATGTAGCTGATGTAGATTTCGAGGAAGTTGAATCATTTGTTGTTTCATCCTCATCTTCAAGTGGAGATGCTAAAGTTAATGCATTAGCACCAGCCTTAAAAACATCCTCTTCTAATTTTTTTTTGTATGTTAATTCAACCTTTTCCATATCATCATGGAGGTAATTATAGATTGAACCAAAACTTATGAAACCCAGTTTGATTAAAAATGCAATGAGATTGAGAGTACTTTCTGGGAAGTCATTAGTACTTGAACTGGCACTCAAAGTGCTTTTACCATTCAAAGTGCTTTTACCATTCAAGGTACTCGTAGCTCCATCTGAAATTGGATACCTTAATAACTTCAATCCAAGGATTTTGGAAGCAGATTCATTACCTCCATTCGATAAGCCCAATATCGTAGTATTATCACTAATGGTTTTTGGCCACCATCTACTTTTCTTTAAAAAGTCAATTACAAAGTATGGTTTCAGAATGAATGTTGCTCCAAAGATCTCCAAGGTTATATCCAAACATCGATTTGGATCCAAACTATAATGACCAACCAATTTTTCCAAGATTTCAATAGCATAATCCAATTGAAACTCGGTATCCTCCTTCATTATAATGTATAATTCAGAAATGTACTTGGAATATCCTTCCAGTTCTTCATGTAGTAAGTTGAATTTTTTCTGCGTATAGAATTCATCTCTAATGGTACTATTTAAAGTTTTGGTCATTATATCTTTGGGTACCACCTCAGAAACTTTCAATAAGTCTGCGCTAACGTATTTCCCAAGAATTTCGATCTTCAAAATATTATCTTTACGACTTAGTTGGAGAAGTAAATTCAGTAATTTTTCACTGGTTGGAAAAACATTCAAGATTTGACAAAATATCCTTGCCAATTTATCATTGGTGATGAAGGAATTAAGGAAGGAAATTATTGGATCTAATTCCAATTCTTCAGATTCAAATCGGAGTAAAAGCTCAGTAAATAGCAGTGCTATTTCTTCATCTGAAAGAGCAGTATTACTAACCTTTTCTACTGCATCATTGGTATTTCCCTCACCTTCAGCATCACCTTCATCTTTGCTTCTAATACCTCCTTCATCTCTACTTCCAATATTCCCTTCTGTACTCCCTCCAATACTTCCTTCATCTCTACTCCCTCCAATTCCTTCTTCTGCATTATTCCCCTTTACATCCACATCAAAACCATCGTCATTCAATCCTCCAAAGAGTTGTAATAAACTTTGGGATCCCGAAGAAGAGAACTCTTCAACGATTGGATCGGTCAAGTAAGTATACATAGTGCTCTTGATTTATTCGAGATTGCATTTTTCACCACCTGCGAGGTCACGTGATGCGATTTTAGTGGTAGGAATGAAGGTTGTTGACGGGCCAGCCTGATGTCTTTTTTGGCAGATTAGCTTATTTGTTGGCTGATTAGCTTATTCGTTGGCAGAATAGTATTATATTCATTGAGATCACCTCATATCTTTGTTGGTATACAAATGCTTAATCTGTATATCTACCATCCACCTCGATACTGCATATAAAATGGCTGCAATTGGGTTGATATACCAATGTTGCTGTGATTATTGGAATTATATTCTTTATTCTTGATTTTGACTGCTAGATTTTTGTATATAGAAAGGAAGTGACTAAGCTGTAGAAGATATTTAAAACTTTAGATTGAGGCTGTTGAAGTTTTCTGGCTATATTTAAAGCTGTCCTGGTTAAGTATGTAGAATGAAAAGGAAGACACGTTGAAACACCTTAGGCCTACATTCAGTGGAATTGTAACGTGTGGGTATGCCACTGATAACACATAACACATATTATTGATTAATTTGAGCTTGGTAATATTTTTCTCAAAGTCTGGGATATTCTTCTGAAAGACTGGGATATTCAATTCTTGCCTCGCGTTTTTGCAGCCAAGTTACATCGCCGTTGTAATTGGAACAAATTGTTAGTAGAATAAGTGTAATAGTTTAATACATTTTGTAGCTTTAGCACTAGTCTTTTGTAGGATGCTTTGAACTGATGTGATTATAGGTATTATAATTCAAGCTCTGGTTATACGCTTCATTCTAGTCACTTCTGGCTCTGATTTCAAACAAGTACTATTAAAGTAGACTTAACAACTCTATGTAATTTATCAAACAGATACTATTAAATTAGACTCTACAGAGTTCATAAAACTACAGTTACATCCCTTAGGAAGCTTTTAAGAAATATCAGGATATTAAATATCAGCAAAACAATGAGGTATTCTCCAATGCATGGCCAAACACTTAATCACAACTAAACATTAGTTGCCAAGTGATCATTACCTATCAGTCCAAGTTTATTAGATCTATCATCATCAAGTGTAAGTTTAAGATGATCTATCATTGCACGTCAGTCCAAGTTTGAAATGAACTTTCATTACACATCAAGTATTCGTTTAAATGAACTTTCATTACACATCTAGTATAAGCTTTAAATTGCTAAGCACTCTCACTCGTACTACGCACTCGCTATTCACACTCACTCGTGCTACGCACTCGCTATCATACCAAGTGTAATTTCATCCCACTATTTCCCTACTCTCTCCCTCAGCCAAATTCAAATCAAGACAAACAATCTAAGGCAAATCATGATGATGAAAGTCCTACTTAAGAATTGGGAATATAAATTAGGGATATTTATTATCATCTATTACTCATTCACCCACTTCATACTTGAATCAACCCATGTTCACAATGACAATGGATTATCCAAACATTTAAGAGTTATACCTCATCAAGTACTTAATTACTTAGGAGATGAAGCCATCAAAGATGGTCTGATAGAAGGAAAGAATTATGCTTACATGCAATATGCAACAAGTTATCCTTATTTGAATCTTGCGTTGATTAATTTCATACGACTTAGACAAGGTGGTACCAATATTCAAGATTTGGTGATTCTTTATGTGAAGAATTTAGAAGATGGTGGTAACCAATGGTTAAGATTGAAAGCTTTGGCAGAAGATTATCAAATCACACTTAATCCAATTGATAAGATCTTTGCTAAAAGTGAAAGTTCACTGTGGTCTGAATCGTTTACAAAGTTCCAAATCTTTAATCAAGATCAATATGATAAAATCGTATATTTCGATAGTGATCTGATGGTTTTAAAACATCATTTCGATGAATTGTTCCAATTGGATGAATTTGATTTGGCATTGCCACAAGCTTATTGGTTGAATAATATCTTACAGAAGAAACCAAATAGTAATGCTTATCATAAAAATGTAAATATACCAACTGATAAGCAATATCACCTGAAAATGGAGAGATTGGTAGAGGGTTTGAGGACTGAAAAAGAACGAATCAAAGCGAATGAGAAGAAAGATGTCAAAGCGAATGATAAGAAAGATGTCAAAGCGAATGAGAAGAAAGATGTCAAAGCGAAGAATACTAAACGCTTCGTTCAGCCAGAATTCTTTGATAAACTCCCAACCTTAATCTATGAACATCATAAATGGGATAATCGTAACGATTTTTTTGCAAATCATGTCATGGTGATCACTCCAAGTAAACAAGTTTTCAATGAATTGATTGATTTTGTTCATAATCCATGGTATTGGAACATCTTTTCAAGATCCTATATCAGGCAAAAGAATGAATATGACATGGAGATATTGAATAAATGGCTTGATATGAAATTACGTCAAAAGAAGTTGAAAATCGGAATCTTACCTCATAAAGTGTATGGAGTTCTTACTGGAGAATTTAGAGAACGTCATCATAGTCGATTTACAGTGGAACCTGAATATTTACCATTTATTGAAAAGGAACTGACTCCATCAAATTGGAATGCTAAGGTTATTGCTCGTGAAATCAAACTCGTACACTTTTCCGATTCCCCAATCCCAAAACCTTGGGAACATGAAGGTGATGAACATTATAATACTTATAAAATATATTGTAGTAAGAACTTTGATGCGGCAGAGTATCAAAGACAATTTCCTGGACATTGGAAACCAAGATTCACTCAAGATTGTGATAGTGTGGATGTTTGGAATGCTTTGAGAGAGGAGTATAGAAGTTTACAGGGTGAGCATTGGGTTTTGAATTGATAATGTATGAGTATCATTAATGGGTATTCTTCAATTGAACGAAAGTATCTAAGTTTGGCTTGAAAGCTAGGTAAAAATTCAATTGAACCAAGATATCTTAGATAAGACAAGTCTAAGATTTATTCTATACTTCAAGAATGAGCTCCAAAGTCCCCCTTAAAGTAATGATACAAAACCTATAGACAATTGGTTAAAGTTAGAACTTGGAGTGTATAAAAAGAATAAGATGACAAGTTTCAAGATAATAGTTATAGTAGATCTAATTAAAGCCTACCCAATTTCTACCTTACTCTCTCCGTCCTCCTAAGTATTTTAAAATATACAAAGAATGCAGTGTACAAGGCAGTGCATTCAGGCAGTGCAATAACATTCAAAAGGCAGTGCAATCAAAGTTGTCACACTTTAGACAGTGCAATTAAAGTTCACTTTAGGCAGTGCAATATCAAAGTTTCATACTAACTTTAGGCAGTGCCATAAAGTACCAAATCAACCCTTCGCAATTATGTAACACAGCCAATAAAAGTTATTTTAGGGTACGGAAAAAAACCAAAACAACTCCATCGACTTCGTTTAGACACCTAGGTAGAACACATCGAAGAGAATTAGATAGTCTTTAATCAGATAAGATATTAAGGAGATCATATCAGATAAGATATTAATAAAGAGATCATATCAGTTTTAATAAATAGATCATTATTTATTCAAAGATCAATACATTTTCCTAGATCATAGACCATACACACAATCATGTCTACATTTTTGAAAAGAGATGATCTACCAGGACTTCAAACAACCACCGCTCAACCAACTCAAACCGACCTTCCAGCCCTTGGAGATGGTGGTCTTCCAGCCCTTGGAGATGGTGGTACTACATCCAGTCCAATAATAACACCTTCCATGTATGTTCCATTACCAAGCAACAATCCTTTTGTTGTTAAACAAACCAATCCAAGTGGAACTGTTTTCATAGCAGTTGGTGCCATTGTTGGCGCCATTTTCCTTGCCTTTATACTCTATAACTTGATTGTATCAATCACTGCTTCTCGGACTGCTAAGAAAAATAACAATAATGATAAGAAGCTTTATGAAAAGTATCAAAGCAATCATACCTCCGCTTATGGCGTCAATGATTCCAAATTACCATACTTGAGCAATAGAAATAAATCCATCTTATCCGGATTCGGTGGAGATACTTCCACCATCTATGCTAGTGAATCGGGCGGTGCCACTTCAAAACATGATTTGACAAAAATGTTCTTCTCTCCAACAGCAGATGTAATGCAACATAAGAGAATGAGATCAACGGGGTATTTGGCTGGTTCAACAAGTAATTTGTCTGTGTTTGGAACTCCTCAAACAGGAGGAGGAAGTCAGGTTGGCGGTAGTGTTAGAAATTTGGGTGCAAATGTTCCTTCCATGTATATCAATAATGAAGGAAATAACAGCGAGTATTCTTTGGGTCAGCTGCAAATCTTGGGACAACAACCACAACCTGGGACGGGTCTGTTACATGGTCAACCTAGATCTAATAGGAAGACGATTCCTTCAATGTATTTGGATGATTTGATGGATGGGGATAGGTGATCGAAGGTGAAAATGGTGTCTTGCAGCTTCACTATGGAGTGTTGAACTTTAGCATTTATCTTGACCAGCCTCATTGCTTTACATTAACTTTACTCTCATTGCTTTACATTAACTTGAGCGGCCTCATAGCTTTACATTAACTTGAGCGGATAAGTCTTTACATTATAGGCAATGAATATCTACGCTGATGGATTATATCTCCGCGGACTGAGCACGTATCCTACAAATAGGAAACGAATTAAAAGGTTTATGGAGCTAATTGAAATCTGAAAATCTTAATTGGAGTTAAATGAAGAAAGAAAATGTTAATATGAGCTTGCTATTAGCATCACCATCTGATCCATAATCCTCATAAAATGATTTCATTGCAAGAGTGAACGACGAGAGATGATGGGCATGAAACAATAAAATTGGGAAAGTTTCTGCAAGACAATACTGAGACTAGGGAAGATTACAATGTACGGGTAATTTGTGGAAGTGCCATAGGACTCAAAGTGCAAAAAAATTTTAGACCCCATGTAAATCTGTATGACCTCCTTGAGATTAGTCGACTATATGAGAAAGCGTGATGGAGTAGCTTCGGGGTTTCAAATTGACTTCCATTGTCCCAACTGTAATCTTGTAGAGCATAAAAGCGTATATTATAAGTTACTTAACAGATAAAAGGAATGTAGGAAGGTCGGAGATTTAATAAGTTGTCAAACTACTGATTAGTAAAAGATAATAAAGGTGTGAATGTAAATCAAAATGTACCACTGCTGGAGTGAGTTGATGCACTATTCTTCGAATATAGATGCTCTTTCATCTTCCATCACTAGATAATGTATACAACACTCTACCTAATGAACACGTTTCATTATCAGGACAACTCTCATACAACTCTTACATTCAATCATCTACCTTCTTCTGCAACAAGCCCTTATAGGTTGGTGTTCCATACCGAATGGACTCTCACATTCCTCGTCGCGGTGACCTACCCTCATCTAGGAGATCGTCAAAACATCAACAAAAAAACCAAACACATCATGGCCATCTGTGGAAAAACCCCCAAGACTATCCAGCGTAAAATAGTAATCTTAGGAGATGGTGCTTGTGGTAAAACGTCGCTTCTTAATGTTTTTACCAGAGGTTATTTCCCTCAAGTTTATGAGCCTACCGTTTTTGAAAACTATGTTCATGATATTTTTATTGATGGTCAATCCATCCAGTTATCTTTATGGGATACCGCTGGTCAAGAAGAATTCGATAGGTTGAGATCTTTATCTTATTCTGATACCCACTGTATAATGTTGTGTTTTTCAATAGATCTGCCTGATTCACTTGAGAATGTACAATCCAAATGGGTTGGGGAAATTGCAGATCATTGTGAAGGTGTCAAGTTGGTTCTTGTTGCTTTGAAATGTGATTTAAGAAGTACGGAAGAAGATCATGAAGAAGAATATTCCCAAGGTGCTAATCCTTATCAACCTCAGAAAAGGTTGATTTCTTATGATGAAGGGTTGGCTGTTGCAAGAAAAGTTGGTGCCATGAGATATTTGGAATGTCTGGCCAAAAAAAATAGGGGTGTTAATGAAGCCTTCCTGGAAGCTGCCAGGTGTGCTTTGAATGCTAAGCCTAAGGGTGCCAATGACAATGAACCGGAGAGTAAGCTGTGCGTGATTATGTAAGTCTCCCATCGACAAAGCAGAAGCCTCAGAATCCGCAAACTGAACATTATGTGCACCATATCCGTGTCAACTGTTTACTTAACAATGTATCGCTTCTTAACAATCCACCGTTGATGGAGGACTATGAAGGCGGAGTAACTGTGCGCCATGATGCGCCATCGATTTTTTTATCGTGCTTCTTCTCCACTCTGTAGAGGCTTTAAAACGGTACTCTCAGATCGTGTCAGGGTGTGTCTTGACAACGGCAAGAAATTGAAATGCATGTTAAATGTATTTGGAGGATTAATCAGATTATTAGCAGGATACATGAATAACGCCTCAAAATTCAGACACTATTGTTATATATGTAACCAAGTTTCCATTATCTGTTTTGTCTTTCTACTTGGATCTGTTCTTGCGCCGTACGTTGCCATGTCAATAAATGACTGTCTGAAAAGGATTCTATGCAGTCACAAGCGTTTAAGACAAGTGCATCGAATGTGGAAGAGAAAGAGTAGCTGTTTCCTGAAGGAACTGTTTTAGATTTCAATTTGAAATAGGTTGGGGAAGTTGCTTCAATTTGCTCGGATTAGCCTATTAAGTGAACGATTTTCTGTTGTGTTTGGACAATTTGCAGCTGTTTCGGAGTGTTTTCAGTTGTTGCCTTTATGTTGTTATATTTACCTTGGTAATGCTAGCCGATCAGAGATGTTGTTATTTCTTGATCGGTCCAGGGTACCCTTGGTTTGTGCCTGACGAAGAAGCACGGGATTATACTACATCAAAATACCGCCTTGCGGTTTCATTTCATTTCTCTAGTATACTTAATTTTTAATATACCAACTATTTACAATGTATAGTGACTTGTTTGCAAATCAAATAGACTAGGTATTTTCTTAATCTGGGCTAGGGGTAGCCTGAATTCAATTTCTTGGGCTCCATGATTTATATTCAATTTCCATTGGGCTTCATGATTTATAATTCACCTTTATGTTCATTTGTGAATCTTGGATCAATTGTTTGCAAGCCCTTTGGAAGTTCATCTTGCTTATTTGTCTCCGAAGGGACATTGTCGCTCATTCCAATTTACTACCAAGTCACTTCCCAAATTGAACCAAGTCACTACCCAAAATGATCCAAGTCACCTCCCAAAATGATCCAAGTCACCTCTTAAAATCATCAAAGTCACCTCCCAAAATCATCCAAGTCACCTCCAATATCATCAAGTTACCTCCATCAAGTCACCTCCCAAATTGAATTTAATCACTTTTAAATCTACTTCTTAGTTTGAGTAAATGCGCTTGTTAAAAGCTCCTTCCTTGCATCCCAAACATCCTCAGACAGTCCTTTAGCTTTTGTTTCCAACAACCTTTTTTTATAAAACTCCTGGATCTTAAGTCTCTTCGAGACTTCTCGCTCGCCCATTTCAGTAACGTCTTTCTCCTTCGATTCATACATCGTCCCATTTTTCACAGCAAACCACAACTTTTCACGTTGTTTTACACAAAGGTCATGAGTCCCATACCTATAGTAGTGCTTGACTTGTCCACCTAAGGCAAAGCATCCCAATAATTCATCAAAGGCATTTACTATTGACATTTGGGTTGGAAATTCATCCAAACTTAGATCATATTGAATGGTCTGAGTGATTTCTTTTCTACGTAATTGGATTTGCTCGGGGGTATCTTCGAAGAGCTTCCAAAGTTCTTCTAATTCATCGTCTTTGGCCATGATGTGGTTGGGATTGGTAACAACGTTTGTTAACTATGCGACTGATAATGGGCTTATATGCAGTTCAAGGTTAATGGGATATGTAATGTGAGTGTGAAAGTACTTACCAGTGCTTACCATGACTATGGAAGGGTGATTATGCTATTTTCATAGGTAAGCTTTTCATTTATACAAGATTATACAAAATTCCTTTGTATTTGCTTTTCAAGGTGAACATAAGAATACCATATAGTGTCATTGGTTAAAACTTTCAGCTTAGTTTTGTTTACATACTCCTTTGGAATATTTACTTAGATTTAATGAGTTGTACTCTGAAGTAGTATACACGTAGACCAAGAAGGTAGAAAGATGGAAGAAATCAAATGTGCTTGTCAATACTTATTAGACATTATAGATGAA
Source organism: Kodamaea arcana (assembly GCA_030574295.1). Taxonomy (NCBI): domain Eukaryota; kingdom Fungi; phylum Ascomycota; class Pichiomycetes; order Serinales; family Debaryomycetaceae; genus Kodamaea; species Kodamaea arcana. The sequence goes on from JAJMER010000019.1 coordinate 235,277, forward strand.
ACTAAAGATTTAATATTAAACATCTTAGATGTAGTCAAACTATAGGTTTAATTGACATCTTAAATGTAGTCAAAGCAGTTGAGAGTCTCTAGTATTTATGCAACTCTTATAATCACTTCACCAACTATGTTGCAAAACCTACATATAAGCCCTAGTAAGTTTTCTCAAATTTTTCAATTTTCAATTCCTCCAACCATGACTTCTCCATTCAGTGGGTTCCAAGGGTTCCAAGGGTTCCGAGGATTGATTAATCTGATCCGTAATACATCATACATAGGCTACCTTAAACCAAATGAAGGAGCTGTTACATCATATAAAAGATTAGGTAGAGGTGCCAGTTCAGGACTAGGTAAAACTTCTGGTAGAGGTCAAAAGGGTCAAAAGGCTAGAGGTAGTGTACCTAGGTGGTTGGAAGGTGGTCAAACTCCTTATTATAAAAGATTTCCAATAATTGGATTCAAAAGACCTCATAAGAGAGAATATAATGATATTAATTTAGAGACCATTCAAGAGTTTTGGTCAAAGGGAAGAATTCCTTTACAAGCGGGAGAAACCTTGACTATAAAAGTAATGAGAGATTCAGGTATGATTACAGGATCTTTAAAAGATGGAGTGAAAATCTTAGCTCGTGGTGCTGATGTATACAATGTACCATTAAATGTAGAAGCATCTCAAGGATCTGAAATTGCTATTAAGACAGTAGAGAATTTGGGACATAAGTTCGTTGCAAAATACTTCACCAAATTATCCTTAAACAGTCATGTCAATCCAGATCGTTTCTTATTAAAAAAAGGCTACGTTCCATTACCTGCAAGACCTATTCATAGAAGAGATATCGAATATTACTCGAATCCAGAGAAGAGAGGATATTTGTTGGAAGATACGAGTTTATTGTTGGATTATATGAAGAGTGAAAAGAAGAGTTTTGTAAAGACAAGCAAAAGAAGTTCATTGGAGAGACAATCGGATGGGGCTTCTAAGAAGAGGTTTGCATACGATCAGAATGCTGTTGTTAGTTTAGGGGATCTATAGATAAGAAATGGGCAGGCTGATGAGAGTGAAGTCGGACTAGGTGTATATTGGTATACACATATTGAGGGTCACCATAGAGGTAGTGGTGTTGACATAATATTAAATTCACTTGACTTTCAAGGCAGAAGACTTACTTTCACAATTTCACTCTGATGGTACAATTTATAGGAGAATCTTGGACAAAGTGTAAATATAAATCAATGATTCGAATGGAGGATGTAGTTATACAGAATATAGAATTTATTGAAATGTTGAAAGATGCAAGTCTGGCGGATCAGCCATGCTACAAAGTACTTATGAATATGTGTAAGTATTACATGCTCGTTACGCTCCCATGCGTATTTGCCTCTTGCTCAGCATCCACATAAACCTCCAATAACCTCTCAACTATAGCCTGAATCTTATTAACAGTCACCAACCCATTCATCCCTCCATTGAACCCATAATTAAACTTCCTTAAAGCAAACAAGGTGCTCTTTAATGTCATTTGGTACACTTCCTTTATAGCAAGTTTATCATTTACTGAATGATTCACCAAGGATAATCCTCTAATTCTTAGTCCTGATAAAATAACTTTATTTATAACTAGATTTATATCTGTTTCCTTTACCTTGGACTCCACTTGCTTTATCACTTTTGGTTTATTCTGCTTATTGTTCAAGACCTTATCAAATACTGAAATTGAATCTGAGTCTTTGATTGTTACAAAAACATCAAAATCGTTTTGATTTACAATCCCTATGATTTTATTTAGATTGGTCAAATCCAAGATCATTACTTTGATCGTTCTGTTTTCAAAATAAAATAGGAGAAAATGATCATCATTTTGAAATAGGATTCCGTTCTCTTCTTCATATTTGATTAGATTGGTTTTGAAATAGTCATTTGTTGCATTCAATGTCGAATAACATGTAATCGGAGGTGATGAAATGATGTATATGGGTATTATCTGATAATTTATATGGTTGGGTACTCGAGTAAACTTCTTGGAGGCATCTATTTTGATTGCATGGTTGGACCACAATTGAATATCATTAATCGGTAATGAGTCGTAGATCGTAATGGTAGTTATTAGTTTCATTATGGATGGTGTATGACAATATTGCAATGAAATTAAATGGCAGTAACAATATTTTACAAATCTCGGTGCATAGCTTTTAACGTGGTATAATTGTATAAATAATCAATTAGGAGCAATATTAGGCCACTTTAAACGAACTTGGTATGATGGTTCTTGATTGTCCTAAGTAATATCAAAAATAATCGAAATAATCGCGTTCGAGGCTCATGACCTGCAACAGCCTACAATTAACCATACCAATAACCGGTGACAATTTGAATATATGCAAAACGAATGCACTTAAGTTTGATGCGATTGTGAATACCAGCATGGCTTTTCGAGACATGGTTCATACCGTGGAAGTCTGCAACAGAGTGATCAAATTAGATTCTAGATTCTGTTAGAGTGATCAAATTAAATTCTAGACTCTCGTAGAGCGATCAAATTACATTCTAGATTCTGTAAGAGTGATCAAATTACAAATTCTGTTCAAGTCGCAGTATCATTCAGGATATTTCCGAAGCATTTGCTTTAGCCTGATGTAGCTACAAATATTGCTGCCGCAGCTGAAAAATGATGGAATTTGAAGCATTTCCACTAACAAGGACCTGCCTGCGGAAATATAGACCTAGGTCCATCGATCCGAGTTGTTGCTGTAGCTGATAATTATTAAACAAAAATAGCAAATATAAGCTAGCCAGAATAATCAATATCTTCTGGTTAGGTAAAATACCTCTGCTTGGGTGAAATCTCACACAACACGAAAATGTTGGAATTTTGCAGCCATTAAATTTTCATATACTATGTTAATTTGTATTAAGGAAATAACTAATAATTGAAATTGAAATGTAATTATATAGCACCATGAACATGTAAAGCCTTTCCTGTTATAATTATAGTGTAGAATTGACTCCAATTAGAGATAAATTCTGTAAACTCCTAAATGGCTGACAGTTTTTTCTATAAAACTTGCTAATGACAACCCCTTGAACTGTGATTCCCCCACATCTCCTCGACCTCTCCCAATGAAACCTCTGGTGGCTCAGTTAAATCTGACTTCAGCTTTTTTGTCACGTGACCGTGGACTTAACAACTTTTTTAAATCTCGATGCCTTGCCACATTCAACAACATGCTTAACAAAGTTTACTCTGTTGCTCGGGTATACGCTGACGTTAATGAGAAGAATCCCAAGGAATATTGGGATTATGAGAATCATACGATCGAATGGGGATCTATTAAAAACTATGAGATTATAAGCAAAATCGGTAGAGGGAAATATTCGGAAGTTTTCCAAGGTGTCAATATCTTAAATGATCAACTGTGTATCATCAAAGTTTTGAAACCAGTCAAACTTAAGAAGATTTATCGTGAATTGAAGATATTACAGAATTTAACTGGGGGACCTAATATAGTTGAATTATTGGATATTGTTAGAGATGAACAAAGTAAGATCCCAGCATTAATCTTTGAAAAAGTAGCCAATATTGACTTCAGAGTGCTTTATCCTAAATTCACGATATCTGATATCCAATTTTATATAACTCAGTTATTAATCGCTTTAGATTATTCTCATTCAATGGGGATTATACATAGAGATGTTAAGCCTCAGAATATCATGATTGATCCATTACAGAAGAAGTTGAGGTTGATTGATTGGGGTCTCGCTGAATTTTATCATTCTGGTATGGATTACAATGTAAGAGTTGCAAGTAGGTATCATAAAGGCCCTGAATTGTTAATTAATTTGCAACAATATGATTATAGTTTGGATTTATGGAGTGTTGGATGTATGTTGGCTGCAATTATCTTCAAGAAAGAACCAATATTTAGAGGAGATTCAAATAATGATCAATTAGTTCAAATTTCAAAAATCTTAGGAACAAAGAAATTGTATGAATATATTGATAAATATGGAATCAAATTGAGTAATGAATATGATGATATCTTGGTTGATCAGCCAGGGAAAAAATGGGAAAGTTTTGTTAATAATGATAATAAGGCATTGGTCAGTGATGAGGTCATTGATTTGATTAGTAAATTGTTGACGTATGATCACCAGAAAAGGCCGACTGCGAAGGAGGCTATGGAGCATCCTTTTTTCAGCATTTAGCCCGACCCCCTTATGAAGCTTGGGTGTTACTGGGTAGAGGAAGTCCCTGCAGGGAGGATGTCACCTCATGGTTTGCCAACCGCAGGCGTTCTAATTTATGAGACTGACTGTGCAATTATATCTCGTACTGCCACCGCTGGGTGCTATTGATTTCTACGTGAGGCAATATAGCACTAGACATACCACAGTGTTATGTACAATGCACCAATCACTTATAATGGGTTCAGCATCGATTTTATAGGTTTGTCTGACGATATATGGTTTTCTTAGCTGTTATGGAATGTTTGTTGGGTTTAGACACTTGGGGTTTTAGACACCTGAGAGTCTTTGGTATTCTGGGTTCGTTTAATAATGAATGATATTACCAGAATAAAGTTGTATCTTAATACGTTCTTGCAATCCCTTGCAATTCTTAAAGCTTCAACTGAACCACTTTTGCTCGTTTTTATTTAGTGAGTTGTGGAAAGGCCAAAGATCATATAGAAGTTCAAACATTCATTTGTCTACCAGAGTGGTTTGAGCTAGAGTGCGATATATAAATGCTACATAATTTTAATCGATTAAATTAATTTACAAAGAAAAGTTCTTGTACGGCAGATTCTAACGAGCCATGCCCACTCGTAATGTTATTTCAATGACGGTGCTGTTGTACGAAATTTACAGAGATATGAAATGAAAAATGTCAATTAAACATCATACACAAGGCATGGAGAAGTGAATATGTAAAGGTACAATTTTGAAGGATATTGATTTTAAAGTCGATGGAGATCCTGGCTCCAACTGTCTCGAGATTTGGGATGTATCTCTTAAATCGTAATTTTCTTAATGAATGTCTCCATCTACTAGTGTAAAGTAGATTGTAAGTGAATGTCTCCATCAAAAGTTGATTGTAATTGAGGATTGACCGTGTTAAATCTGGTTCCATTGAATCTAACTTGATCAAAGGCATAACCACTGGAGTCAAAGGAATGCATTTGAATTCATACCCGAGGACAAATAAAATGGATAGCTTTGATTTGGTTGATTCCCGCGGTACACTCCGGCAGAGCAAATACCCACTTTGATCCTTTGCGCTCAGGATCATTACTCTCACCTCGGCTATACGTGAAACCCACTTAGCAACTCACCAACAAAGGCACTCAAATCATAAACTTTGTCAAATGTTCCAGATAGTTGAGAATCCAATCTTTGTTGGACATCATCAAATATAAAGTCACGGTCTTCTTCAAATGAAGAATAAGATGATGAACTGCTAAGTTTGAAATCTTGATCAAGACTTGGAGAACTCACTTTCTTAGGGATTAATTTCATGAATGAATCTAAAATCGGGGCGGGTAAATTCAGAGTTACCAACTGAGATTTCAAGATTTTATGAAATTCATAATGTGTTAATTCTTGAGGTAATTCCTCAAGGATTTTTAAGAACGAATTGAAATCAGTTGATGACGGTAATGAGGTGGTTCTTATTGGGGTTGAATGAGCTTGTTGGAATTTTGAATCCACCAGGTTATATTTGATGGTCAAGCTATCAAAATTCAATGCCTTTATGGATGGATAATATAAAATGCCAACAGCATCCAAATTGTGAGTTATATGGTCATGATAATCTTTCAATTGAGGATAATCTTTATTTCTAAGTTCATCTAGAAGAAGATTATTTGGGCTTCCAAGATAATTGTTGCACCGATTAATAAAACGTAAAGCACAAGTTTCGTACCTATTCTTAAGACGGACGGTAGAAACAATAAGTTCTATCAGGGTGTTGAATTTGGAAGATTTGAAAGTTCCCAAAGCGAAAAATTTGTACCATTCAACAAGGTAGGTTACAACACATTTTTCATCATTAAAATCTTGTGGAGAGATTAAGATCGGGATTTTATAAGTTGATTTGATATGTTGTAGGAAAGCTGAAATCGACTCCAAGGACTCGCATGTTGTCAATGTTTCTGATTGATTCTCTTGAGCTTTTTTGTTCCCAGTTTCCACATTCGTGTCTAAATTGAGATTGGATAATTGTACAAACAGATCTGTGGAAAGTGTACTCACACCTTTGGACGCTAGTTTTGCATCTACAACCTCACCATAATATGTCAAAATTGAAGTCAATATATCTACTGGATCATCCCATATAAAGCCATCAATACCAATATTATGTAGCCATTCACCTAAAATGCCTTTTAGTTCAACAAAACTACTTACACCATTCAGGTTATTTAATAGGAATAACAGCCAAACAAGGCCCAAGATTAATTTTGAATTTCCATCCATAATATTCTCTGAACTTATGAACAGTACATTGATATTCAAAATCAATCTTGCGAATTGAAGATATTCATTAAGGTTTTCAACCTTTTGTAGTTTAAAGGTTGGTTTTGTATAAGTAGGATTAAGATAATACAATTTGGCATTATGTAATGGATGAGTTTCAACTTGTAATATTTCAAATATGATTTGGTTAGTTAATTTAATTAATACTAACCCTGATTGAAGATCTAATAAGGTCGATATTTCTTCCGTCTTGAATTGAGGTATATCGGGGTTGGATAAAGTTATTTTTGAATTTATCCAATTGATCATAGTGTTTTGTTGGGATATAACCCAAGTAGGTGAAGTCATATTGGAAAAGCCTTCTTTATTGGACCTTTAACTCTTAACTAGAATGTGTAGATTGTCAATTGACTGATCTAAACTGTTCCTAATCAGTTTATAATTATAAATTGACCTCTAGTGTTTCTTATGAATTTAAACAAAACAAGATAATACAAAGACTTCTTAGACAAGACTGCTTAATATCTTATAAGACTGCTTAAGACTGCTTAAAGTGAATCTAATTCAAGTCTTCTTAAATTGAAACTAATAATGCTAAATTAAGCAGAATACTTGAAATGTATTGCAAATTAAACGGAATACTTGAAGTGTATATCAATTTGGAATATGTTAAACCGACTTATTTTGCTAGACAGACTTGCAAATTAATTGAAATGAAAATCAATTATAACTATGGATGGTTATAAAACAAATATAAAACGAACTTATGAAAACAAAACAGACCGATATATAAAAAAGTCACAAACTAACCCGTCTTTCTTTCCCTCACGTCTAGAAAGTTTCCAATTTACTCGCAGTACCACTTAAAAGCGCCTGAATTTCATGCACTAATCGCCTCTGTGTATATTTAATTTATCAATTTTAGGAAATGACACGAGTTAGCTATAAGGGATGATACATGGTTTTAAGCACCGTGATGCATAATTAGTTTAGAAATTGTTTGTTGAGTTGTTTGTGGAATAGCGAATGTAATTCATGAAGTAGGTTTTTCTGTACAAGTCTTTTCAGACGTGTCTGTTGAGAGCATAATCTAAATATGATGTAAATGGCTATATATGATGTAGATGGATGAGTACTGTATAAGAATGTGGTAAAAGTGTAGGATGTGTAAGAGTGTCTGAGATTGTTAAATAGTGATTGTATGAGACTACATTGTATTGTGGAGACTATATAAATTGTATTGTATGCGAAAATATTGAATTGTATGAGACTACCTTGAATTGTATGAGATTACATTGAATTGTATGAGACTACATTGAATAGTATGAGATTACATTGTATTCTTCTACCTCTATTGTGGCTATAAACCTCCAATGGCGTTCAATCTATAAATTACAATACAATTCACTTTACTAAAACAACATCTGTATACCTACTTAAATTCAAGTACACTTACTTATAAACAATTCCAGTTAAACAATTGCCCTTCATAAAACAATCAATGCACAATTCAAAAACTCAAACAATCCCCTTCACTTACAATTAAAACTAGACGAAGTCTTTATTGACGCGATGGGGCGACACAAACAAGGCACTTCGCATAACGGCACCTCAAACAGACGAAGGGAGGTTAAACATCGACTAATTGGGAACACTTTGTCCGAAAAGGATTACTGATGATCTTTTTGCAGCTCTTAAAAGTGTTAGCGCTTAAAGAGTTATTTGAGTAAGACTTTGATGGGTGATATCTTGGAATTTTCGATTTTTGATTAAGGATGAGGTTTAAGTTTCATGTTGAGCGGTTAATTTGATTCTTCGGCAAGGGTTTAAAGTTTATTGAAATGAGTGTTTGTATTAAAAATAGGTTGTACAACAGTGATATTTTTCTTTCCCCTGAATTGGAATCATTGATCTAATCACCAATAACACTTCTAATTGATATTCGGTATGCCCCTATAGTCATGCATTTTCGTAGAGATATGCATTGTTTATCAAGCTTAAAGGGTCTACGATGCAGTTACGAGATGCAACTACCCAGAATAGGAGCAGATGTTATTCAGGTAATATCAATGGGTAATGTTCTTATAGAAGAATTGGCAAATGGTCTGAATGGGATCTTATTATTTAAGCCGTAACAAGGAGCAGGTTAACAATTACACCTTATCTTACCGTAAGTACTAGTCTGCTTCATCCTCCCTTTTCCCCAAACACCTGGTGATTTCGCCTCTTCCAAGTTTGCCATTCGACTAGTATTTTGCCTTTTCAACTAGTGATTGGCATCTTCGTGTTGGTTTCACATGTTGCTCTCACATGGACTAGTTAAGCTTAGAAGACATCAACTCGCGATCCCTCTTTTCCCCTCGCCGCACTTTTTGCACCCAAAGTAATGATAATGACTTGCCCTTTTTGCAGCCAAAAAATTCTTAAATACATTTCACATCGATATTCCTCGCTGATTACTATCATCTGCTAATAATATAATTTCCCATTTGTAAATAAGCTACATCTCGTTTGTACACTTATAATGGGTCCGACTTTTCTCAATCCTACATAATACACACCGAAAAACTTCACACTCATCAATGGATCCATTAACTTCCAATGTACGCCCTGCATCGGACTCATTAATCACAGTCAGAATTATCAAATCTTTCCCATATAGGAATGTAAAGCATCATGTTGTCAATGGAATAAATTTGAAAGAAACTACCCCAGAACAGTTGTTGGCCAAGGTGATTGAAAAAATCAATACTGAGGGATCTCTTAGGCCTTATCGTAGTGTTCAATATGATACTGTTAAGATCTACACCCAAGCGCATGGTTCAAAGTCGATGAATTTGGTTATTAATTTTGAAAACGATGAAGAGTGGATCTTAAATGGAAAGGGTAAGAGCTTATGGGATTTGGGTGTTAAGAACGAGACAGAGGTAAGTGTGTTTAAATTAGAGGATTACTTGGCCTATAAGGAGAATCCGGAGGAGAAGTGGTAATTTGCAGCAGAATGGAGCAGTTGACAATTGGAACTGCTTCAGGGTGGATCCACAAATGGACTTCTAAATGAGGGACTGTTTTAATCTTGGTGAGCTTATCTACCTCATAGCATAATTCGCACGTCAGTCATGGACCTCTAAATGAGGGACTGTTTTAATACTTGGTGAGCTTATCTACATCATAGCATAATTCCCACATTAGTCAATTGTCATTCGGATTAAACTCTTGAGTTATTATGTCATATTCAGTACTTAAGCTAAGATTTGATCGAAGAGTGTAACAAGCACAAGATTCTTGAGTTTCACTTAAAATCGCTGTCGGCAAGTTACATTGATTGAGATGGTGGGGAAATCAGGGGTTTGAACTTGCTAGGATTTCTTCTGAAACACTACATAGACTTTGGCCGAGGGAATTGAAATGGGTGTCCAAAAGAAAACCAGACGCAAATGCCCCAAGTACCTCAATGGTGGTGGTATACCTTCAAAAGATAATAAGGAATTGTTCAATTCAATGTGCCTCAAATCTCATGAGTATCAGAGATCTCCGGCACAGCAGCATAGTAACGCGATTAATGGGAGGTAAAAAGTAGCAATTGAAATGGAGGTTCAACAAAGTCAGATGGATTTACATTTGAGCATCTTTAAGAGATTCAATTTGAAGTTGATGATCAAATTTCAGATTGAAGTTCAAATAATGAGTGGATCATTGAACCCGTTCCCAAACCATCAACCTTTGATGCAAAAACAAATGAAAATCACTGTTTACCTTCACTTTAAATACTATATAAAAATTACCTTGCCCTTTTAATCGTCCCCATTACATTAAGTAGAAATTTTCATATGAAAGAAATTTGGCCCGTTTACTTACATTGATTTTATGTAGGTGTTGAATTCTTTGGTGAAATTTTTCAACCCTTGATCATGGCATTAAGAAACTGTTTTGATTATAGTCTCAGCTCGATTGTCATTTCCCTTCAGGTATTGATTGACATTGGACCTTTGGAAGTGCTACTTTAATCACTTAAAATTGAAAGTAGATGCCACTTGAAGCTGTCAATAAAAAAGTCGACTAAAGATAACCTACTTGGTGAGTAATCTACATGATGTAATAAATATTGTGTTATACAAATACCGAAGATCTATGACGTATTAGAGAAGGCCGCTTCAACTAACCTTTAACATTTGGCTGGGAAGTTTTTGGCTGCAAAAAGTTTGCGGGTGTTGATGTGGAACACATTTTAGTAGTACAACATAGATTACTCCAGCACGACTTACCAAAATCCCCACATCAACTCTATAAATTTTATAACAATGAAATAACCAACATGATAATGAAATGGAACCCAGATATCTTCACCAACGAACCAGCTTGTTCAAAAGTTTCAACCGAGTGTATTTGAGAATTAGCCGAAGTTGATTTTTCAACTAAAGAATTTGAAAACGATGGACTATCAGCAGAAATGGACTGGTGATTATTTGGTGGTGAGGTTGTGGTGTTGGTTTGAATGGTGAGGATGGAAGTAGGGAAGGCTTTCAAGGTTGGGTATATGGTTGGATTTGCCAACCCAGTAACATCTGAGCCAGTATTTATGGCAGTTTCTTCTGCAACAGAATCAGATAATGTCACTGAAGAGGGCAAACCAGTGACAGTAGCAGCCGTGTCAAGTGGGTTGACTTCAATTGCAACTCCCAGTTTAGCTGGGAGCACAGTTGTCGTAGCAGTGTCAAGTGATTTGACATCAGAAATAGCTGCAACTTCCAGTTTAGCAGAGAGCAAACTTGAAGTAGCATCCTTAGATAATCCACTTAAGATACTTGTTGAGATGATAACTGAAGCTGAAGTAGCATCAACTATTGAATTTTCACCAATTGAAGAAGTTGGCACAGCATCTGACCTTGAAACAATATCTGAATTTGAAGCAATTGAAGATCCACTGGAATAAGTAAAAACAACTGAAGAGGTTATAGTGGACAATTTTGTCAATGTCAAACCAGATGATTCAGTTGATCCAGAAATACTAATGGTATCAGTTGGGACCCTCGTTGGAACTTCCAATGAAGAATTCCATGGTCTTTGAGTTGAGTATGAACTCAGTGACCAAGACGACGCTGATGAAAGTTCAATTGTTGAAGTAGATGATGAAAGTTCAATTGTTGAGGTAGATGATGAAAGTTCAATTGTTGAAGTAGATGATGAAAGTTCAATTGTTGAAGTAGATGATGAAAGTTCAATTGTTGAAGTAGATGAAATGAAGTTAGATAACAGACTTGCGTCAACTACAACAACAGTATCGGTTCCACCTGGTGCAGCAGTAATTGTCACGGTACTAGCAACGGAACCAGAGCCTATTGACTTTATCGTGGTTGCAACATTAGACACCCATGGTTGTACAACAATTACGGTATCAGTACCACCTGGGGCGGCAGAAATAGTCAATGTACTAACAACAGAATTTGAACCAGTTGATTCTACAACAGTTTGCGTGTTGGATACTCTTGGTTGTACAACCACCACAGTATCAGTACCACCTGGTGGCGCAGTAATCGTCAAAGTGCTTACTACTGAATCAGTACCAGTAGATTGAACAACAAATTGAGTATTCGATACCCAAGGTTGTACAACAACAACAGTGTCGGTACCACCTGGAGCGGCTGATATGGTCAAGGTGCTCACAACGGAGTCGGTTCCAGTTGATTGAATAATTGATTGGGTGTTGGATACCCAAGGCTCTACCACTACTACAGTATCAAGCCCTCCTGGAGTAGCCCTAATGGTTGATGTGATAGCAACAGAATCGGTTCCTGTGGAATGCAATGTAGTGGCAGTATTAGCACTTGCAGGTTCCACAACAATTACAACATCAGTTCCACCTGGTGCAGCAGTGATTGTTAAACTACTAGCAGTGGAGTCAGTACCTGTTGTGTGAGAAAATGTTTGAGTATTGGAAACCCATGGCTCAACGACCACCACAGTATCAGTACCGCCTGGTGCGGCTGAAATGGTCAAAGTACTCACAAAGGAGTCGGAACCAGTAGATTGGATGACAGTTTGAGTATTCGATACCCATGGTTCGACAACCACAACGGTGTCAGTTCCACCTGGTGCGGCTGATATGGTCAAGGTGCTGGCAACTGAGTCAGAGCCAGTAGATTGGATAACGGTTTGAGTGTTAGATACCCATGGCTCAACAACTACGACAGTATCGGTACCACCTGGAGCAGCCGAAATAGTAAAGGTGCTCACAACGGAGTCAGTACCAGTAGATTGGATAATTGACTGAGTGTTGGATACCCATGGCTCGACTACCACAACGGTGTCAGTACCACCTGGAGCAGCAGAAATGGTCAAGGTTCTTACAACGGAGTCTGAACCAGTAGATTGAATGATAGATTGACTGTTAGGCACCCATGGTTTGACTACCACAACAGTATCCGTACCACCTGGAGCGGCGGAAATGGTGAAGGTGCTCACTACTGAGTCAGTACCAGTTGATTGAACTACAGATTGGCTGTTTGATACCCATGGTTCGACAACCACAACCGTATCAGTTCCACCTGGAGCAGCTGTAACCGTCAAAGTACTAACAATGGAGTCAGATCCAGTGGATTGGATTATGGTTTGAGTATTAGATACCCAAGCTTCGACCACAATTACGGTATCAAGCCCACCTGGTGTAGCCCTGATTGTGGACGTACCAGCAACCGAGTCCGTACCTGTTGAATACAATGTGGTAGCAACATTAGCGCTTGATGCTTCCACAACTATTACAACATCAGTTCCACCTGGTGCAGCAGTGATTGTTAAACTACTAGCAGTAGAGTCAGTACCTGTTGTGTGAGAAAATGTTTGAGTGTTGGACACCCATGGTTCGACAACCACAACGGAGTCAGTTCCACCTGGTGCGGCAGAAATAGTCAAAGTACTAACAACTGAGTCAGTACCAGTAGACTGGATAACTGATTGGCTGTTTGATACCCACGGTTCCACAACAACGACGGTATCAGTACCACCTGGCACAGCCGAAATGGTCAAGGTGCTCACAACGGAGTCGGAGCCTGTGGATCGGACAACGGTTTGAGTGTTTGATACCCATGGTTGAACAACAATAACCGTATCAGTACCGCCTGGTGCGGCTGAAATGGTCAAGGTGCTGACAACTGAGTCTAAACCAGTAGATTGGATAACTGTTTGAGTGTTGGACACCCATGGCTCAACAACTACAACAGTGTCCGTGCCACCTGGTGCTGCAGAAATAGTTAACGTGCTAACAACGGAATCAGTTCCAGTAGACTGAACAACGGTTTGAGTGTTGGACACCCATGGTTCGACTACCACAACGGTATCAGTGCCACCTGGAGCGGCTGATATGGTTACGGTGCTGACAACGGAATTAGTACCAGTTGATTGAATAACCGTTTGAGAATTTGAAACCCATGGTTCAACAACTACGACGGTGTCAGTACCACCTGGAGCGGCGGTGATGGTCATAGTGCTAACAACAGAGTCGGAGCCAGTAGATTGGATAACTGTTTGAGAGTTGGAAACCCATGGTTCAACAACTACGACGGTATCGGTACCACCGGGAACATCACTGACAGTATAGGTACTGAGCACTGATGCGCTCCCAGTTGTTGAAGTTGTGACCTGAGAGTTTGGAGGAAATGGAACAATTTCTAAAACGGTGGCCGTTTCACCAGGTGTAGCTAACACCGTTGTCGTTGCACTGGTTGTACCGGATGTGGTAGTTGAAGTGACAGTTGGAATTGGGAGTTCAACAACGACGGTTGCTCCATCAGTCGCAGTAGTTGTATATGTTCCTGTGCCAGGTTCCGTCCAAGTGGTGGTGGTTGTAGTAATTGGAATTTCCACTATCACACTAACAGTTCCACCAGGAACAGCAGATACAGTTCTTGTGTCAATGATCGTACCCGACCCAATTTCCGTAACTGTGGTTGTTGGAGTTGGCACCATGACATAGTGCACTCTGTCCGTATTAGTGGCTGAGGTATAAGTAAGGGACCAAGTGGCCGTGGCAGTGTGGAAGTTGTAACCAACCTCGTTAGCTTTTCCATTGGTGCCCACAACTCCAAGGGTATAGTTCACAGTTGTTGTTCCTTCTATAAGACTAAGAGATCCTTGACATGTATACAAATCAGTATAGGCAACATTTATCAATGGAGATGATGATAAAGTACCATAAATGTATGGACGGTAACCAGCAGGAACTCCAGAATAGGTCATAATGGCACTATTAGGTGTGCATATTATACTACAAAGGAAACCTGGTACGGTAGCGGGAGTATCGGCTGTTAATGGAGTGTTCCAAGAATTGAACCCATTGGAGACGGCACAGAAAGTATTTGAACAATCAATATTAATATCAGGAGACAGATACCCAATGATACCATCCACATATCCATCAGGACAGTCACCAGGAGCAGCATAAGCTTGTCTACCACTACTTGTATCAAGCACCCTAGCATATAGCGGATCAAGTTGATACCCATTCTGGAAAAACAATTTTTGAGAGACGGAAGTAGTGGTTCCAATCCCATTATAAAATGTGAGAGTTTTGCTATTAGCAGAATAATAGTTGGCACAGGCAAGACTTGTTTCAAACCCAGTCAATCCTGAGTTCAATATCAAGCCCAAGTTAAATACACCAAATGCATTGACCGCAGGATTAACTTCAGAAGTTGCTGTACAAAGTATTTGGGAATCTGTACTCTCAAGTTCTCCCAGAACCAACACACAATTGGCGAGTACAACAGGACCTGCTACAACGGTGGCTGTCAGCTCGAGGATTCCGTAGACGCATGGCATGGTCATCGAGAATGTATCTCCAGGAAGTAAATCTCCATTGATAGTCCATGCTATTCCCACCTTGGTACCATCATAAGGACTAGCATGGTTATCATTACTCGCAAAGTATATTCCCGTGAAGATTCCTGGGACGTACACTGCATAAGCATTTGCAGCAAATAAGAGTAATATGACTAATTGAAACATTATTACTACTGGTTCTTAATAATGCAAAGTTTCGGTAATACAGACTTTATATAAATGTTTCAAACTTCAGGACATTCTGTATGTTTTAATTGCATATTAAGAAAGAGCACAATATGAATGTGCAATTCTAGAGTAAGACTTCTGCAAGATGTTCTTCTCGAGGATGTTCCGATGACAATATTGACTTCGCTAATTACAATTCCGCAATGTAAAACGGATTAAATTGATATTTACCGGCAGTTTTAGATTGCCTAAGTAGATCTTTGAACAGATCGATAATTTTGATTAAATAACAGGTCGATAATTTTGATTTCTGAAAGCCTATAGAATTTGCAACGCCATGTCTTGGAATTACCCAGAGGAGTACTCCATAGTTGGTTAATATTTAATTCTGGTTTAAATTGTCCTCCCTGACATTCTTCCATCCTTGGCTTAGGGTATGCTCTTATACATATTAATTCATCTTTCGCTTAAAGTATGCTCTGGAACATATTAATCTGTAAAAATAATCCAGATAAGGAAAGTGCTTGTAGAGAATAAGTGCAGTTGCTTACAAAACTGTGTCATATATTCTCATCTATGCTAAAACTATCGTATGATATCACGTCACTGGCTTCGTTATCACACACAGATTCCTTACTTTGTGTCCTACAAAAAAGTCCGACGCATCCGATGCGCAAGTGCATATTTGCAGCCAAACACTACTTCCATGCGGCTTACAGTCTTAAGTGAGTTAAACCGGATGAATTCCCAGCTGCTTGCAGTCTTAAGCGATTCAAACCGGATGAATTCCTTGCTGCTTTCAGACTTAAGCTATCCAAATGAATCGGCTTTCAGTCTTAAGTGTTTCAAATCCGGATTAACTTTGTCTACAATATTGCAAGCTGGCCAAGGTAAGGTGGGTAAAGCCAAAATTACTATATGGATTTATCAGCCCATGTTTTGATGATTTGTAAAGAATAGATGTTATATAGACCTGTTTATGCCACTGATAGTCTATATAAGAAGTATTGTTTTATATTATCTATGAAGTTTGGTCTAAATCATGAAGAATTGTTCAATGTGATCTGTGAAAGTACATTACTCTATGAAGAACCCTTAATTGCTCAAAATTTCAATCAATGTTGACATTTAGGATAGCTTTTTTTACAATAGAAGAGATTTGGCTTACAAATCTAAGAAATTCAAGTTCAATCCATTCTTGAATGTGCTCATTAGTGTCAACTAAAAATGTTTGAATAACCGCTGCGCGAGAGTGAAAAGGTGCACTGATGTATTTTGAAGCCTGCATGGATGGTTAGGTTTCTATGCTTGCAGATTCCAATGGAATGGTGACTTTCCAAATTTAATTTGGTCTACGTCAACATCCCTGAAGGACTAATGTTTTCGCTGGTTTGTTCGGTCTTTTCTTACTTTGACCACCCTTAGACTTTCCATTCCACTTCGCAGTCTACTCCGTAGTCTCCCCTACACGAGGGCCTACTTAAAAACTAATCCAGTCGATTCTGCAGTATGTATAATTGTTCCAATTGTATCTTCCATTGAGACTCAAGCTTGATTTGCAGTAGAACCAGTTATCAATGCAAGTAAGCAACCGACTTCTAATGCGTTCAGGTTGCAAACCTATAGACTACAAAACATTTCTTGTTCATATTGTATTGTATGAGTTTATTTATTGTAGCCCAATTTTGATAGAATTGACATTGATACTTGAAAGTACTACAGAGCAGAGATGCGGTTGTATTAGTATTACAATGTACAATGCAACCCGAAAATGTCTCATATTGCATAGGATTAAGATTTAGTATGTTAGATATATTGGTAGTAACACTATACTGTGTCAAGAGTGTACCTAAATATTCAGATCCTCCCTTTGCAGTTTCTCCCTATCTTGAATCCTCTCTTAGCGATTGTCCCTTAGTTTGAAAATCCATAGTAAATTTCCATAGTAGATTATATCCACAGTTCATAATAACCTTTTGGATCATCACAACATATCAAGTACTAGATATTATTTGCCCTCCTAAGTTTTCGGATATCAACAATTTTAGACTAACCCTCAACTTTATATATATCACAATTCGATATCCTTACTGCTAACCATGAAGATATTAAGACTACTTATTTATTGAGTGCCCAAAAGTCTAGTATAAATTCAACTTCAAGGTTAGTGTGAAATAAATTTTTTATATTACCATTAAAATTAAACTATGATGAACACCATTGTATACTGAATTAGAACATTCGTATACCACATTTACTCTCCCCATCCTTCTAAGTTCATTACCTTGGTTAACAACGTCCTATCTGGGGTAAATTGCAGCATTTTTGGGTGCGAAAAAGTAAATGCTAGATAAATCTGATTTTACCAATTAATGTGTATACGTTACAGTTCATTTAATTCATATTATATATTTCCTTACTTTATTTTCGTATTTCATTTACTCATAAGGAGGATCTTTGAAATCAATCATCTAAATTTACTCTAAATTTGTAGCTTCAGCACTGCCCTCTATCCTACCTGTGAGTCTCAAATATGTGCACTGCTCACAGGTAGCTACACTCACATTCTCACACACACACATTTAGTCAACGCTTCCTTGCAAATAACCCGTCCCAAACTCTTAATCACTGTTGTATTTCTATCCCAAGTTCCTTCTTCAACGCACTTCCATTCTTCCAAGAACTGCTCTCCCTCTTCAACATCCCTTCCAAATAAGACACTATCACGTAATCACCCATCATACCAGGTATTGCAATTTTAAAGCTTCTGAATCAAAAGTATAACTCACTACCTGATTATCCCACCGAAGACTCTCTAAAATAAAATAACACACCTTGATAATCCCACTGAAGACCTTGAAATCTCTAAAATTTACCCATAACTCAAATCACCTTATCAAATCCACAAGTCTAAACCAATCCTTCAGCGTCTCTCATTTCTTCTATCACTTCCCAACCAAACATGCTTTGAATACAAAAATAAACATTTTATAGAAAGAAAATTCCGAATCAAAAAAACAAACTCAGCCAACGTATTAATATAACCCTCTATAATACAATCCACTTCTCTAAAGTCCCAAATTCATACCGTTTGGTACATCTTTCATGGTTATGGTTCCAGCCAATAAGAGATATTCTATTATTAAATCACGTGTTTCCTGCATTTGAGGTACCCAAATAAAACAACCAATCTTGAAAATTTCTTTCAACACCACCAACATGTTTAGAGCATTTTCAAGCCCAATGGCTTCTAGATTCATTTCCGGTGCTGCTGGACTTACAGCCGTCACCTCACTGTATTTGTTGTATAAGGATTCCATGACTGCCTCCGCCATGACAGCAGCTGAACATGGATTACATCCTCCGCTTTACAATTGGTCACACAACGGTATGTTTGAAACCTTCGACCATGCTTCGATCAGAAGAGGTTACCAAGTTTACAAAGAAGTCTGTGCGGCTTGTCATTCATTGGATAGAATTGCCTGGAGAAATCTCGTTGCTGTGTCTCACACCACCTCCGAAGCTAAGGCTTTCACTGAAGAGTTAGAATATGATGATGAACCTGATGATGAAGGTAACGCACGTAAGAGACCAGGTAAGTTGGCCGATTACTTACCAAGTCCTTATGAAAATGAACAACAAGCTAGAGCCGCTAATCAAGGGGCTTACCCACCAGATTTATCATTGATTGTTAAGGCAAGACATGGTGGAGCTGATTATATTTTCAGTTTGTTAACTGGATATCCAGATGAACCTCCAGCAGGTGTGGTTTTACCAGCTGGAAGTAATTATAATCCTTATTTCCCAGGTGGAGCTATTGCCATGGCAAGAGTTTTGTTTGATGGTATTGTTGAATATGAAGATGGAACTGTTGCTTCAACTTCTCAAATGGCCAAAGATGTTTCAACCTTCTTGAACTGGGCTGCTGAACCAGAACATGATGATAGAAAGAAGTGGGGTTTGAAAGCTTTGATTGTAGTTTCAAGTTTGTTGGTATTAAGTGTTTGGGTAAAGAAGTTCAAATGGCAACCAATTAAGAATAGAAAGATTAGGTTTGATCCTCCAAAGAAGTAGTTGAATGAGCCGCAAGCTTAGGAAGAAGAGCAACAGTACGAATAAACTTTGAATAAAGTACTTACTCTACAGTACTGTGGATAAAATACTGTTAATAACAGTGACTGTGAAAGTACCATAACAACTGTCGAATCAAATATTATACATCGAAAGTAAGAACTGATGAGACTTTCACAGAGGAGATATATCTTAGAAAAAATCTCTTGGAAGAAATCTCTTAAAGAATAAGGGAGAACGGGAAGTTGTTGAATAGCCCAATGGAATTTACATAATAAGAAGTATGTTCTTTGTCATATGATGGGTATTTAGTATAGTCATTATAAATTCATTTAATTTTGTAAGGAGTAGGAGTGGTTTTGGTTGTCTTCTAAAATCAGTAGGTTGTATTATCATGTAGAGAGAGTTGCGAGAGACTTACGTATGAAGCGGCGTAGTTAAAGATTGTAAGAGCACCTCAACTATATTCCTTCTTAGTTTCCATGTAGTGGTATCTTTGATGGATGCTTTGAACAGGGCTGTATGGAAGATCATTTCAATAGTTAAAAAGATCATTTGTAATAGTTTTGTTATTAACTGTATCGACTAATTAATAACATCTACCGACGAGTCTAATAGTTTGGGTTCTCTAGCAGCAAATAGGCGTTATGTATTACCCACAATATGCAGAAGTGCAAGAACTCCATATAGTTTTGAATGAATAGAATACACCATACAAGTGGAGACTGTAAGTTAAAATAATTTAGAGGTATGTTCATTGGAATATTCGAATCAACACGCGTATGGAATCGATGTTATAATGAAAATGCTTGAGTCAGTAGATAAAGTATAGATTAATCTTGTCTTTGATTTGAATTAACATAAAGTGGTACATAGTTTATATATATCTATGCAGGGTAAGATATGAAAGTATTAATGATAAGTCTAAAATTTACATAGACAACTATGATAAGTCAAGAATTTACATAGAAACCAATGATGAGTCTAAAGTTTACATATGGTAAGTTACACATACACGATATAGGAGGCATTCGTAAATGAACCTTAGGTGATACTTTAATGTGATGTATTGGAGAAATTATGGGAAAATTGAAGATAGACATAACATATTAGAAGGGAGGCATAGATGTGTATACTACATGTCGTGGAAGATAGAGAATGGCTGTTACATAGGCTTATATAACACGTATCACATATTTCATCTCACCTCTTTCCTATTTCAGGTACTTTTCACCGCACCCACCCCCTCATCGGTTTTCTTACTACATTCTCCACAGCAATGGAAACAACTCCATAACCTATTCTTAATCTGATTATCAAGTTTACACCAGAGCCGATGAGTCTCTCAAACAACATAAATAACCTTTAAAATTAATTATAAAGTCAACATCAAATCTCAAGTATATATAAAACCTATGCCAACATAGCCTCGTCAATCAAAAAACACAATTTGGAATAGCCAAATGTACAGCTGGCGTGTTTGAAAGCTTGTATGTTTATTTTTTTTTGTGTCCCGGCGTAAATTCACCGATCGCCTTTTTGTTTCCCCGGCTTACATAAGGGGCAAGAATTTTCTATATAAATTGTTGAATGTCCGGCGAAGCAAGCAAACTGATTGAATTAAAATATCTTCCGATACCCACTATGACACTGCATTCTCCTCGTGAGACTGATTTATTCCAAAATGAAGATGATAACATAAGAAAATCTCCAATTTCATCTGCTGCTTCACTTCAAGAAAACACATCAACTCTTGACGATGAAATCCTTGATAACCAAAAACCTTCAAGATTGGTTATAATACTAACACTTGTATCTTCGATTTCTGGGTTTATGTTCGGATATGATACTGGGTATATCTCGTCTGCTTTGGTGAATATTGGTACTGATTTGGGCGGGGTATTATCAACTGGTGATAAAGAATTCATAACTTCAGCTACCAGTTTAGGTGCTTTAATAGGTGCTATTGTAAGTGGGATTTTGGCTAATATAATTGGTAGAAAAAAGGTACTTTTAGGTAGTAATGTGGTTTTTGTAGTTGGAACAATTATTCAATTATGTGCTAAAAATGTTTGGACAATGATTATTGGAAGATTTATCCTTGGTTGGGGGGTTGGAATTGCCTCCTTGATTTCTCCTTTAATGTTGAGTGAATTGGCTCCTTCAAGATATCGTGGTAGATTGATTGTAACAAATGTATTATTCATCACTGGTGGACAATTGATTGCTTATTTCATAAATTGGGGTTTAACTCATGTTCACCATGGTTGGAGAGTCTCAGTGGGTCTTTGTATGGTTCCACCAGTAGTACAATTTGTATTATTTTGGTTCTTACCAGATACCCCAAGATTTTATATTATGAATGGGGAAATTGAGAAAGCAAGAGAAGTACTTTACAAAACTCATGTACATGCTTCAGATGCTTACGTGAACGCTATTATTGATGATATGATTGCTAGTAATTCGGTTGTACCAGGTAATAGTCCAATGCAACAAGCTTGGAATTCAATCAAAATAATTCATTCGAAGCCTGCTAACTTTAGAGCCTTAATTTTAGCTTGTGGTTTACAAGGTATTCAGCAATTCACAGGGTTCAATTCTTTGATGTATTTTAGTGCCACCATTTTCCAAACTATTGGTTTTAATAATCCAACCGCTGTTTCGATCATTATTGCAGCAGCTAATTTTGTCTTCACATGCCTTGCCCTTCTGATCATTGATAAGGTTGGTAGAAGAAACATTTTACTTGTTTGTATGCCAATCATGGTGGTTGCAATGGTGGTTTGTGCTATTGCTTTCCACTTCCTTGATGTGAAGTTTACTGGAAGTTCTTTTGATCTTGCTCAACGTGGAATTTCAGGCTGGGGAGTTGTAGTAATTATTTCAATGGTTCTTTTTGTGGCTGGTTATGCAACAGGAATTGGTAATTCTGCTTGGGCTGGTGTTGAACTTTTCTCCGATGTCAATGTAAGAGCAATTGGTGGGATGTACGCTGCTGCTACCAATTGGAGTGGATCCTTGGTGATTGCTTCTACATTTTTAACTATGTTGGAGAATATAACTCCAACTGGTACATTTGCATTGTTTGGTGCATTATGTGTTATTTCATTCTTTTTCGTGTTATTCTTATTACCAGAAACTGCTGGGTTGGAACTAGAAGAAACAACTTTATTATTGAATGAAGGATTCAATGTTAAAGAGTCCATTAGATTGTCAAAAGCTAGAAAGAGACATGGCAGGTTTGCAGCATAAACTAGATACGCACATTTTGGGGAGTAAAACTTTTTATAATTAATAATAATATATTCACAGAGCATGCTTATTTCTAGGTGTTCTGATTGATTGAAGCAAACTTTTCTAGGTAGTAACACGTAAATGATGGACAAATCTGGTAAGACTATGCCTTACAGGATATAAAGCAGAAAAAAACCTAAATTAACTTCCTGCCATCCGATTACTGTTCTGCCCAGTGGAAATGAAATACTTCACTTCGTATATTGATCACTAGATACTCTATCGTGACTGCTCGAAAATTAAATGCACGATATATTTTGGAATCAAAGTCATGAGATGCATGATTTCACTTACTTTGCAACAGTTTTTGCATCCATTATTATTGCAAAATACTACCCCTACAGAATTCCTATAATTTCTCCTATTACATCTACAGTGCCAATTACGCTATCCTATACAGATTTAAAGACTCTTTTGAGCTGGGTTCATTCATATGAAGAGGTTATAGTGTTTCACTAGGAGTGAAAAGTCTCTTTATGCTTTAAGTCATTTCAACAATATATTCTACCTTCTCCTACCAAAGAACCACCTCCCAAGCTTGGAATGCAATGACTTTCTTAGCTTCCTCTGCTCGACTCCAGAAGGTATTTTTGATTGACCTCTCAGCTTCCGACCAAAGATCTGTGTATTACTGGGGCGTATTGGCTTTATTACCTTCCGTAGAGAATGCTTGTAGCTGTTGAAAATAGTGTTGTTACCCGTATGGTTTACATGGTCATAATCTTCCTTAGCTTCTTTCCTATTTCCATCGTTGTTACGAGCTGGATCATCGATGCCGCTATTAAAACGATAGTAATCTTTATCACGGTTTTGGATTTGAGGGCTGGAGTAGAAAACATATTCATCATAATCCACGTAGTCTAGGTTAGCACGTATAACAGTATTTTTGAGCCAACAAGCATATTGCAGCGTATTGAGACTTCCCACTTTTTTGCCTTCCTCTTCCAAGCTGCACCACTCAGCTTGGTTTGTCACTGGTAAGGCTAATGGAGGTTCTCCTACTTGAGCATCTCCAACAGGTTCATCGCTCAAGGTGCCCCTATATTGTGGAATATAATTAGGGATATTTTTCAAAGTATCATGTTTCTGTGATTTATTATCAAAATTGATTGCTGGGTTAAACAGGTTCTTTAAGGCCTCTATTAAGTCCTTATCTTCAACTGCATCCAAGCCAAAATCAAAATTCAGACTACTTGTACTTTCAAATAAAGCCGGATTTATTTCTTCTATATCTGTGTTTATCTGTATCCCACTCATTTCATGTTGATGTATTGAGCTTTCGGGCATGCAAAGCTTGCTTGAATTGTTCCTGCTCTTGCAGTCTGATAAAAGATGAGTTGAAGTTACATTGGCGCTTTGAAGTGAGGTTGATAAAGTGGCAAGACCTTGGCGTGGTATTCTGCTCAATGAATTCACTTCTTCATTTTTTGCAGCCAAAGGGTTTGGTTTAGTCGTGTATGATGTCTTGAGATCAAAGAATATTGCACCTACCTGGGGCGCCATATCTGGTAAAGGGGAAATAGACATCATTGAGATTGGGTGAGTTCAAATTGTTAGGATTTGCATTCGTTTTTATTATCAGAATACACCGGGCAAGAATAGCTGCAAAAAAGTTCTGCCATTTTGGAAATGGAGGTAGTTCCAATAAATATCCACTTTTGTATGTGTGCTGAGGTCAAATGGTGAATACTGGCTTTATTATTTATTATTGTTGAGGCAAGTTAATACCTCCAAATACAAGGAGGGGCCAAGTTAAAGGAAATAAAAGCTCTAAGGTAAAGACACTTGGTTTAGTGATAAGTCGGGAAATCCATTCCAAGGCGTACACTTGGTAATAAGCTCCCAAGGCTTTTCCCCCAACTTCAAGAATGATTCCCATTTTTCATTATAACTATGGAACAGCTAAGTGGAACGGAGTTCACGATTTGGATGAATTTTTGAACAAATCCTTCATAGAATCAATCACTTACCTCTAAATTGATGTCAATCTCGGTTTCAAGCATTTTGAATCTTATAGGGAAACCGAGTTTATTCTCAAACCGAGTTTATTTTAAAAAGTCATAACTAACTTTCTAAATATACATGAAACTGTACTAAAACCGTTCAAAAGAGTTTGCCAACTGGATTATAATTAAAAAAATCCTAGAAACATACTCTTGCAAATGAACAACCTCCCTTAGAAACAATTACCTCTGAGTACTCAACTTCGACCTGGCTTCGCATAAATGCCACCAAAAATACCTTCTGAAAATCAAGTGAACATTTGAGCATCGTATCCTAAATGTCCGATAAACCACATATTCGGGAAGATATAGGCAAATCTAATATAATAGATGAGAATGGAGCAGCATCTGCCCCTAAACTAGATACCAACGATACCATCAAACAAAATGATAGTAAAGGTTCATCAGCAATAACTGTCCCAAGTAGCGGTGATATTGATACAACTGACTCAAGAGTACGAGATCTTAAAAGGAAAAATTCATCAGATACAGTACCATTGAAGCGTAGAAATGTTGATGAATCGTCTAAACTGGAGGTTGTGACATCTGCAAGCGCAGTCATCAAAAGTGCATCCTCAGATTCAGTGATGAATAGTACTTCTTCAACTAGCATCAATAAACCGGAAGGTTCCGTTTCAAAGACCCCTAAATCGGAAACTACGTTATCAAATGGCAACAAACATGGGCCAATGAAACGTAGCTCCTCCAAAAGTGGTCATGGTAATCAAGTCAATCATGGGTCAACTCCAATGTCATCTCTTTCAGCTTATACTATCATTGAAAAACTTGGCCAAGGAACATTTGGAGTTGTTCAAAAGGCAAAATCCAAAGGAACGAACCAACTTGTTGCTATCAAACAATTAATCAATCATTCTGCAAAGGAAGGCTTTCCAATAACGGCACTTCGTGAAATCACGATATTGAAACAATTAAATCATCAGAATATTCTAAAGATTAATGAAATCATCCATGAAGATCCAAAAGTATCTAATCCTGCAGAACTTGTAACTCAACGGGGATGTTTTTACACGGTCTCACCATATATGAGTTCAGATTTGGTAGGTCTTCTAGAGAATCCAAATGTGAATATTGAACTAAACCAAATTAAATGTCTAATGAAACAGCTATTCACTGGAATTCAATACATTCATGAACAAAAATTCCTACATAGAGATATTAAAGCTGCAAATATATTAATTGATTTCGATGGTGTATTAAAGATTGCTGACTTTGGTTTAGCAAGAACTTATCATGGAGATGTTCCAAGAAAGAATTTAGGACCGGGTGGTGGCGAAAGATCTTATACTGGACTTGTCGTCACTAGATGGTATAGACCACCTGAACTCTTACTTGGTGAAAGGAAGTACACAACTGCTGTGGATCTTTGGGGAATTGGATGTGTATTTGCTGAATTATTCACGCATAAAGCCATTTTGGTTGGGAATTCAGACGTGCATCAAGCACAACTTGTGTTCAATTTGGTAGGACCTCCTACAAATTGGACTCACGCCGCTCAACTACCAAATAAGTCAGACTTCAACATAGGCCTTACCTGCAAACGTAGTTTGGAATCTAGGTTTAAAGATTTAATGCCTGCTGATGGAATAGATTTATTGAGTGGTTTACTTACATTAGACCCATATAAAAGATTGAATGCTTTGGACGCTTTGAGTCATGGTTTTTTTACTAGTGAGCCATTGCCTTTGGAACCATTTCAATTACCAAGATTTGAAGAAAGTCATGAAATAGACACCAAAAGGTTCAAGAAAATGAAAGGTGAATCTAAGGCTTCTGATTTTGGTAAATCTTTCTCCAGAGATAGTCATAGACAAGATAGATATGAACATCCAAACCGAAGAGATATGAAACCCCAGGACAGAAGAGACATAAAACCACAAGATAGAAGAGATATCAAGTCACAGGATCAAAGAGATCAAAGATATGATAGAAAAGATCCAAGAGATGTATACAATAGAAGTGATAATCGTTCAAGAGATGGTTATAATAGAGGAGAAAATCACACTTCTAGGGATACTTATAGCAGAGTTGAAACTCAAAGATCTGATAGCTATAAGCCAAGAAATGATAGAGACCAAAGAGATTCTTACGTTCCGAGACATGATAAGAATTCAAGAGATAATTGGGATACATACTCAGCGCAAGATGGTAATGATAGAGCCTACCAGAAGGATTCTAGGGGTACCTGGGACTCAAGAGAAGTGAAAAGAGATTTGAAAGACAGGAATTCTAGCCGCTCAAGGGACGGAGATATAAGGGAAAGAGATACAAGGGATTCGAGAGATAGAGATACAATAGAATCCCAAGATAGATATATAGGGGATGTAAGAGATTCCACCGGCTATGGCGATAGCCGTAGAGAACCAGCGATACCAAGAGGGCCAAGAGAAGACCGCCAAGAGTATCGTGATGACAGAAGAGAACCACGAGATGATCGCCGTAAATTGGGTCATCAAGATCGTCAACTCTCAAACCGCTCTTCACAAGCTGAAGAAAATAGTAGCGCCCACCGAGGAGCTTGGTCCCAGTCACCTAAGGGAAGACGTTCCATTGAAAAGGATTCAAAATCTCAAGCCACTACTGATCAACAAAGGAGGCGCTCTCCATCTCCAGGGGTAAAGCCACCAGCTACTGATACAGTTATTGCAGGGGTTTCTCCAGAATCAAAGTTGCAACCAAGTGGTAACTTACCTAAGCGTCCAGCAGAAAGCGTAAACCCCAAAGTTGTACCTAATGGACCTAAATCTCGTCCACCACCCGGAATGTTTATGACCCTGAAACGACCAAATCACCAACATTTACGTCCTCCCAAAAAATCCAAGGCACATTCGGAAGATAGTGATTTGAGTGACCTTGACCATCATGATGGCGAGGAGGAGAGCTTGAAGGATTTTCTTGATTATGACGGTTTCCAAAAGGAAAGCGAATTTAGAAAAATGTCGAATGAACGGGTAAAGTATGCTAAGAGTATGGGTATGAATTACTAGTCGGGCAAGCGAAGTTAAACATCATATGTGATTGTTGGCAGATTTTTAAATGGTTTATAGTAGGAGGCATCATTGCAATTCTTATGCTTAAGGGACTGTACTTGCTTGGAACAACGTACAAGAATATTTAACTACGTTGCTCATGGTAGCTTTCATCTAGGGTTGTAAGGTAACGCAGAATGTTTCATATTGAATGAAAAGCTGCAGGATATATTTTGGTTAGTTTCATAAATAGCAAAGCGTGTCCAAGCTTTGTTTCAAACTATTAGTACTAATTAATAGTTGCGCAATTCAACGCCCTTGTAAAAACTACAACAATTTAGAGAAACTCTAATGCAACCCTTGGGGGTAGAAGGCTTAAGGATATAGTATTCCTTCAAGTATTGCTTATAGTATATGCTATATTCAGCTATATAAATTGCCACTGACTATCACTTCTTTTTTTCACCTGTTTGGCTGCGAAAATGAGCCTTTTAAATAACTACCCAGATGAAATCTTCGACAAAATAGTGACATATATTCCTACTTTAGAGCTTGTTCGTTTAAGCCGTAATCCGATGTTTCATTACAGCTTTCTCAGAAGAATTTGCTCTATACTTTATTTTCGTGGTGATGCATTGGAAGATTATATCGGCAACTACTGTACTCACATCTCACCAATGACGTACAAAAAATACCAACGTACGTTCAAGAGCCATATTACGATGAGATGTACGCTTAAATTTGACGACCTCGGACTTATAAAACAATACCTAAAACAAGGTTTCATTGAAAAGTTTGGCAAAATTCACCAGACATCAAAGAAAGTAATCTTAGAATCTGAATTAGAAGAGTTCAAAGATTGGGAAAGCTTTAAGGTATTAAGTTTGGTGGAATGTGGCTATAAGAATCCCAAGAATTTACCACCAAATCTTGAAAGTTTAGGTATCGTTCATGGGAATATTACTGAAAAATTATCCAATAAAATTAAAGTATTATTAATCAAAAGGTCTTACATTTCAGTAGATTCCCTTCCAAGTTATCTTACTAAATTGACTTTATATTTTTTAAAAAATAGCATTCAATTCTCAAGCTTACCAGCTACTTTGCAAACTTTAGAAGTCTGTGGTGACGCAAGTTTAGGAGAGATAAACTTGCAACATTTGAAAGTTTTGAAAAAACTTGTTTTTGACAAAGTCACCTGCTGTTGTATTGGAATAGCAAGTGTGGAACATTTGGAAATTCGAAGTGTCAGGCTTTCGGAAACTCCTCCACCATCTACATTCACCAACTTAAAGACATTAAAAATACAAGGTTGTGAAGTGCGTTCTGTGGACTACTTTACTCGACAATTTCCACCAACTATACAGAATCTCTGCTTTGACAACATTCAAATCGAAGAACCAAATTGGTCAAGAGTGGTTGACGGTGTGACGGTACAATTCAGAATTGTTAAATTTGAAATACCCAATATTGTAGACTTCAAGTTTTCAAGTACTAGTCTTGGGGTCTACATTTCAAATGAAACTGTTTTCCCAACTTCATTGAAAAGTTTACATATGTATAATATTGGAGGGTTTTACAATGGCTTCTTGACAAATTCATTGAGTGCCCTAAAATTGCCTATTGGATTGAGTACACTTGGGCTAAACGTTCTAAATCTAGAAATTCCCCATAGTTATAGCTTTGGATCTGAATTGAGATGTTTACGGTTGATAGCTTGTGGATTGGAAGTTATCGAGTTGGAAGATACAAAAATTGAAGAAGTGTTTCTTGACAAAAACTTTCTCCAAAGAGTGTCAGATGCAAACCTTCCTGAAACTGTCACTAGACTAAGTCTTCAGTCAAATCTAATAAAAGTAGTTGATAAGCTACCACCTAAGTTATTATATCTTAACTTAAATGACAATCAATTATCTCATGTTGGAGATGTTTTTGGAGATATTCATGATTTGGATATTTCGCAAAATGACTTGGGCGGTAGAATGGATGAGATTCGACTGATGGTTAAAGGTGTAGTACATGACTGTCACACTGGTGGTCCTGATCGACCTTCAAGGTGTAAATGTCGCTCCAAATCAATGGAGAAACTAAAAATTGCGGAACTTGCTAACGCAGATTCTGAAGCTGTAGTGATAAACCTGGGTATACTTCCTAGGGATGACATACTGGAAGTAGCTGCAATAAAATTGAATTCACCTTTTGAAGCTATGACGATAAACCTGGCCCCACTACTTTTTGAATCTGATGTATCAAAATTAGGTGCAGAATTTGAAATTTCAAAGGTGGTTGCAAATAATGAAACTGAAATCTCAAATGTGGATGCATTTGCTGAGACGGATATTTCAACTTTAGATAAACTCTCTGTTTCTGCCGCATTAGAGCTGGGCACCACTCATGAAATCCCCACAGCAAATTTGGATCCACATTTACTCATTTAATCTGGCCACACTATTCCAAGCATCAGTATCGCAGCTTGATACATTTCCTAATCAGCAGCCAAGCGTGATGCAGCTGAGGTAAAAACGAAAGACTTTTTGCCTTAAAGGTTTAGCTCAACTCTCAAGTTGTAACGGTTAGACACACAGGTAAGGTTTAAAAAAGTTTAATGAGACATTGCTTATATCAAATAGGAAAAGTTTAGATAACCCTTTTAGTGAGTGATTCAATGGTTAATGTTTGTATTTTACTGATTAGATGTTTAGATATTTAATAAATTCATAAATTAATAGGTTGATTCTTTTGATAGGCCGATGCTTTCTGAAATCTACAAGCTGGGTGTACTATAACAAGAAATTTTCATGTTCTGGTACCTTGTGGTTTCAGTTTCACAGGAACAAGTGCGCTCCATGCACGGCATTGTGTTGCAAGCTCGAGAGATACATTTTTGAAGTAGTTCGATATCCAGAAAAGTAACACCAACCCTAACTGAAAAATCTTCGATATTCAGAGTGAGATTTGGGTTGAATAGAATCCTTCAGGAGGTAACGTTTAATCTTCCCAATATGCAAGGATGCTCGCGGTATGCGGATCACGACTGTTGCGCACATTCTTTCCCGAGATCGCAAATGACAAATTTGCACCCACTTGAATCAAAAATCCAACAATTATCAGGTTACTACTACGACATACAATGTTAACAGATTATTTCTCATTTCAAGTCTTCTTGATTGTCTTGAGGGAAACCTTAGAACTGGCCATAATCATCTCTGTACTACTTTCATTCATTCATCAAAGTTTTCCAGATCAGAATGATATTGCACGATATCTAAAGTTTCAGGTTTGGTTAGGTGGTTTATTAGGCCTTATAGCTTGTTTAGTTGTAGGGACCATCATTTTAAGTATCTTTTATCTTCTTGGAAAAGATCTTTGGGCTGTTGCTGAACACTATTGGGAAGGTACCTTTTCAATAATAGCTAGCGTAATCATATCTGTCATGGGGATAAAAATATTAAGAGTAAATAAAATGCAAGAGAAGTGGAAAAGGAAACTTACCGTTATTATAAGGAATAACAACTCTTTGTTGAAAGCAACCAAGGGTGACTCGTTTTCAGACAAGTACAGTATGTTCATTTTACCATTTGTAACAACTTTAAGAGAAGGAATGGAAGCCATAGTATTTATTGGTGGGATTGGTATTAACGAAAACACATCGGTTTATTCAATTTTAAATTCATTAATGGTTGCATTATTAATTGGAAGTTTGATTGGTGTTATTCTATATAGATCAGGTAATTCTCTCTCGCTACAATGGTTCCTTATTGCTTCAACCGGTTTTCTTTATCTTGTGGCAGCGGGCCTCTTTTCAAAGGGAGTTTGGAATTTTGAGTTACAACTGTTTATTAACAAGTGTGATGGCTTTGATCCAAGTGAAACTGGGCATGGCCCAGGCTCATACGACATAATATCAAGTGTTTGGCATGTAAATTGTTGTAACGGTGAATTACAAGAAGATGGACCCTGGTGGATGATTTTCACTGCTATATTTGGCTGGACAAATAGTGCTACTTACGGTTCCATTATAAGTTATAATTTATATTGGGTTATAGTAATTGGGGTTCTTTTATGGTTGGTGCACAAAGAAAACAAGGCTGCTGAGGAAGTAAGTGGGGAAAGTCAAAGAGTCAGTATTGATTCGACGACCTTACTTTTGAGCGCAAGCTCTTGATTGCTAATATAGTATAATATTTTTAAATCTTATTTATTTAATACAGGAAACAATGACAATTAATGTTTTACACAGTTTAGATCTTTATTAACCAATAAGATTTCTTCATGAAAGACCGGCTGAAATTTATTTTTTTTTGCAGCCAATGAAGTGGCTCTAAATCGCTAAAATATGAATGTTTCAAGGCAGGCACATAACCTTCCTTTCAAGCTTGCAAACATCGGATCAGGTAATTTCACAGCCAATAAGGGGTCTGGACGAGTTTGTTACAATTGTAGCAAAAAGAGCAACAAAATGATGAATTATTCGCCAAGAAGGGTCCGCTAGAGTTAGATTTTGAGCAGAAAAGGGTCCTATATCTAATTCATATCAAGACCAAGTCGCTTGCAGTTCAGTAGCTTTGTTGTGTGTGAGTCCATCTGTGGATCCATATTCTACACATCCGTGTCTATATGATAATTCAATGTCAATATTTAATCTTTTCCATCTAATCTCCGTAATCGTACCGAGTCCATGATCTCATTTCATTGTATATTATTTACTTGTATTAAACGCCAAGACTACATACTGGTCCTGGCCAATTGACGCATATGAATTTTGAAACTCGAACCATTCCTCTCTCCTTCACATTCCTCTCTGCAAATATGGTAATTTATGAATTTTATAAATAGTTGCAAATTTCCAGCCAAGACATCTCTACCAAGCATGAATTGGAATATCTTAGCCTTCTTGGCAATTTTTGCAACCATTCAAGCAAAGTATACACCGTTTTCAGTATATACCAAGACTCAAACGGACCTATATTCTTGTAATATGATCGTAACATCCCAAGTTATGTACTGCGCAAAAGATCAGTACACTTGTTTGTGTACCAGTGATCTCTCAAGGGCAACTCTTGCTGGGTGCTTCTTGGATAATGGTAGATATAGTCAAACTACGGTTGACGCTGCCATTAAGTGGTGCGGATTATATTATGATACGGTCGTCACTCAAGAACAGTGGGATGAAGCTGTGACTTTATACCATGATGAAGCAGTCTCAGTGTTAGACATGGCAAACTATAACTCTACAGAAGGCTTGATCACAGTTCCCATTAGATTCCCTACGGACCAGACTTCCGTAGTTTTCAA
Source organism: Kodamaea arcana (assembly GCA_030574295.1). Taxonomy (NCBI): domain Eukaryota; kingdom Fungi; phylum Ascomycota; class Pichiomycetes; order Serinales; family Debaryomycetaceae; genus Kodamaea; species Kodamaea arcana. The sequence continues at coordinate 268,401 of JAJMER010000019.1, forward strand.
AGGTTACAGCCGTTTCTTGGACAACTATAATAATTCAAATTATTATGGATTTGGAATACTTGCATACTGGGTACTTGTATTGGTTGGGTTTGGATTAGCCAATTGGCTCAAATTCTTATTCCCTCTGGTATTCGTTAGAACTAATGATTGGTTTAAAGGCACAAAAATGCATTTGCTCAACCCAGCTCTTCATAGCAAGAAACAACAAGAATTGAAATATGGTGGAAAGTTTGGTAGCTTTTTCCAAATTCTTGTACCATCAAGAATAGAATCCCTTATTATATTCGTATTCATCTTCCTTTGCTTCGTTTTCTTTTCGGTAGAGATGTCCTTCATCAAAGGCGACCCCGTTATGGAATTTAAATCACAAGCCCTTGAAAGATATCTCGCAGATAGAAGTGGTATCATTGCAACTGTCAACATTCCATTATTAATCTTATTTGGTGGAAGAAATAATTTCTTACAATGGTTAACGGGAGTGAATTTTGCAACATTCATCACTTTCCATAAATGGATTTCAAGAATTTTCATCACAATGATTATCATTCATTCCATTTGCTATTCTTTGTTATATAGTGATGATTATGCGGAAGATATGAAAGCAGAGTACATAATCTGGGGCTTTATTGGTACTATCAGTGGTAGTTTCTTGTTTGCACAATCATTTCTTTACTTGAGGAGGAAATCATATGAAATATTCTTACTTCTTCATATTGTCCTTGCTATCATATTCGTTCTCGGTACCTGGAAACATGTCGAAGAATTAGGTTATGTTGCATTCACATATGTTGCATCTGGTATCTGGATACTTGATAGGCTCATCAGATTTGTAAGATTAGCAATATTCGGATTTCCTAAAGTAGATGTTAAACTAATCAATGGTATAATCAAACTTGAAGTACCTATCGGAAGATTTTGGAAACCAACTAACGGAGGATTTGGATACGTGTACTTCATCCTGAAGAGTAAGTTTTTCCAATCTCACCCATACTCTTATTTGCAACTTCCAGATAAAATCAATTTCTATATCAAGGTAAAAACTGGTATAACTCAGAAGCTTCAACAAGAGCTCTTGACCCTTCCAGAAGCAAAGAAGTCTATGAGAGTTTCGGTGGAAGGTCCTTACGGCGGTGGTCTTGAAAGTTGTAATGTGAAGCATTATCATAGATCTATTTATATTGCTGGTGGTAATGGTATCCCTGGTATGTACGGTGAAGCACTTGATTCAAAAAATGCCAAATTTGTATGGATAATTCGTGATTATTCTGCATTGAATTGGTTTTGGGATGAGTTAAAGTTACTGAGGGATATGGAGATCGATGTGTACGTAACGAATACTAACGATTCATTTGAAACAAGATCAATTTACCTGGAAAGAAGCGAGTCTGAAGAGCCAGAGAAGAATTCAGAAAGGGTTCATGGTTCTGCAATTGATTCAACTTCCGATTCCGATGAAAAGGAGAAAACTGACTATAATAAAACCGCTCTGATTGAGAAGATTAAAAGGTCTTTCCCTCACGTTAATTTCATTCATGCCAGACCAACAATGAAAGAAATTGTTTCAAGTGAATTATTGGTGCCTGGAGTTTCATTTGCTTTCGTCGCTTGTGGACACCCGGCAATGGTTGATGAAGTTAGAGCCGAGGTTTCCAAGGGGCATAAGGAAAAGAGAGTTGATTTCTATGAGCATTTGCAGGTGTGGGCATGAACTTTTTGTTTTCATTCAATCAAAATGGAGTCAAAGCGCCCGACTGATCATGCAAGCACTTGCTAACTTTAACTCACTAGGGAAATAAATATCTAGTTTGGCAATTAATGTACGACTTCTTGATAGTAATAACGATACAAATGTACATCAAAATATCACACTTTGCAAGTCTCCATTGGCATTGGAGTAAGCATTTTTCATATGGTCGTACGAGGCAAAGAAGTATACGGTCTGTACTCGTAAACAGATAGAGAATATCACTTGAGTGCAATCAACATGAACAATCCATTTCTTGAAATTTCCACCCATCCAATCACTACCTTCCACTCTTCTATGAAATCAGTCCATCCTATTCAAACATACTATCAACACTTCCCCCCAAATAAACCTTCAAACTCTTCCTTGTTGCTGGTAAAATCTTACACCTTACCAAAGTATCCTCACCCTTGGTATCATAGGCTTGGAATCTATGACATCCACCGAATGCAAAATAATAATTCACTCCCTTTTCTCTCACTTGAAACACGTCAATTGCTGGCAATTCACCCGCAATAATGTCTTCAATTTTGCAAGTTGCACTAGATTGAGGTATTCCGCTTAATGTTGAAACCATGGAGTCTATTTTATCTTGATCTAATACTGGCGGTATAGGTCTCCTTATTTGATTTAGCGGGACGCTTTGAATCTTAAGGTTGGCTGTTTGAAAGGACATTCTTAGATAGCACTAGCACTCGGTTTGGTTAGTAGTATAAGCTAACTGTTGTCTGTATTCTAAAGTAAAAGAATATCAAACTGCGACCTTATCAATATATAGTCGCAGCCTAGCTTAGGAAAATATAGTCGCAGTTAATAAGCAAACGTTCTGGATTTATCACTTTATGTGTCAGATTGTATGTACAGGAATTGCAACAAAAATTGTGAAGGGGACAGCAGGGGTTCGAACTGGTTATATCACTTATTTAAATATTCAAACAAGTGAAAGAAAACAATATTAGCTTAGCGGCTTGAGACCTATTAACGTGAGTTGTAATATTTTATAAATTGATCACCTTTTGTAAATACAATCAATTTTATATTTTTATAATTCTTTGTAGATATTTTAGAAAAGTTTCTTGATCAGTAATTATGGTGGAAATTTGACTTTGTATATAGAGAAACCTTTCAAACAAATTCTTTGCTTTGTAAAGGTTTAAGTAAAGATTGGTATGGTAGACAATTAGATTTTCATTTAATTTCTGCATCAGCCTTGCTTGCATTAATAGAGGTTCATTTAAACTGTAATGTGTCAGATAAAGGAAAAAAAGTAGTCTTTTGTAAGATTAAGTCAATTTAGGTTATCCTGGATCACTCCTACACATTCAAAGTATGAAAGTTAACCTGTAAGGCACATTTCAATCCCATACATATTCGCAATGCAAACGCAACAGCCTCTATTGAAAGAATTCACGTGACAGCATGCAAACCCTCTTAATCAATGATGATCCCACACTACACCTAAGTAAATCAAGTAAAATCTCTTCATTCTGCAACCTTCCCCCTTGGAATCCCACAGTATCGCCACATCTAATTTAATTCCAATCAAAATAATTTTATTACATAAGCTAAGTTAGAGATAGTCCGTATCGGAATTGATTTGAATTATGGTATAATTTACATGAAGTGATCTACTAACACCTTTATAGAGAGATTGTCTTTGGCACTTAGACGACTGTTAATATTGATGATATGCTATATAGTTCAATACTAATTGGTGTTTTGCTCACTTGTTTTATACCAAGATCCTTAGTTGGTTCTGGAAGGCGCTTGCAAGGTGAATTGTCATCTCCACAATTAATGAATTTCATAAGAGTGCTTTGTTTAATAGCATTATTTATTCATTTGACTCCAGAATCAGCTCTACAAGGAGGTCCATTCCATACATTCGAATCATCCGCCAGAGCGTTTTTGAGTTGCAATTATCAAGTTACACTATTAACAGGTCAAGAGAATAATGACTATTCAGATATTTCAACTTTAAGTATGTTATCTCATTGTTATTACCTATCTTACCCTCAAGAAATCGATAACTTTGTAGAACAAAATCATATGACAAGACAATTTTTTGATGAAGCTCATCAAGAATACCTTTTAAATAAAGGTATCTTGCATTTCAATGATAGTTCAGTTCAAATTTATTCAGCTTCGTTTGAAAAGTACTTATCAAATTATAATACCTCCATGGAATATGGCCTATACTCACTTTTATTTTGGGGAGTGATATATACTGGGGCTTTTATTTTGTTATATTTCGGCAAATTTTTTTGGTTGCAAAAATTAAGCAAATCTTCAAGAGCAGCTTATAAGTCTTTCAAAAATCAAGAATGGAGTCCGAATAAGTTTTTTTCAATGTTGATACCTACCAGATCTCAAGTATTTATTCTTGGTACATTTTTACTATTTTTGATAGGACTTTGTAATTATGATATGAAACCACTCGCAACAGATCCACTTTTCGGTACACCAACAAGAGCTGTTCTTAGATATTATGCAGTTCGTACAAGTTGTATTGCCAGTTGGTTAATGCCTTTAATTATCCTTCTTGGTGGTAGAAATAATTTCCTTCAATGGTTAACCGATTGGGATTTTGCAACCTTTATTATGTTCCATAGGTGGATTTCCAGATTTGTGGTGATCCTTGTAATAATACATGGACTGACTTATGCACTTTTAATTGAAGAATGGGATGAGCTATATATTTATTCAGGAATAGCAGCAGGCTTTAGTGGAATTTTCATTTTAATTCAAGGACTTCTAAGAATTCGAAGGAAGCACTATGAAATATTTTTGGCTCTACATATTGCACTTGCGCTTGTATTTGTGTTAGGTGCTTGGTATCATGTCTTGAACTTATATTGTCTGTGGTTTTACTATTTTTCTGCATCTGTTTGGTTATTTGATAGATTGATTAGAATTGGAAGATTAAGCTCTTTTGGAATTCAAACTTCTCATATTGAAGTGTTTGAAGGTCTTCATGATACTACTTTGAAATTAAGTTGTTCAATTCCTGAAAATTGGCCCGCTATTCCTGGTGGACATGCTTTTGTTCATTTCGTTTATTGGGATACTTTTTGGCAATCGCACCCATTCACATATACTATATTCAATGGAGAAATACGAATGTATATCAAAGTTAAGCGTGGAGTTACTTATGGCGTATATCAAAGGCTACGTGATTCTCCAAATGTCCGAATTTTAGTGGAAGGGTCATATGGGGCAACAACTAGAGCTGAAGAGTTTGATAGAGCGATTTTTGTTGCTGGAGGTAATGGTATTCCTGGTATTTATTCGGAAGTTTTTGCTTTGGATGAAAAAAGAAGAGGCATACAATCAGAAAGACACCTGAATCAAAGTGAAGTTGAGAGGTTGATAGGAATTCAAGAATTTGAGCTAACAAGTGTAGTTGAGGGTGTGAAATCAGTTAAAACGAAGTTGGCCGATAACAAACAAAAATTTGAGACCAGAATTTTGCAGTATCTGACATTTAAAGAACCATTTGAATCTCCATCAAACCTGAATGATAGTTTGGTCGATTTAGAGTCACAACTAAATATGAAAGAGAAGTCGTTATCTCTTATTTGGGTAATTCCGGACATTTCACAATTAGAATGGTTTTCTGAAGAACTTTTTGCTTTGACTGCAACCACAATCAAAACTACCATATATGTGACAAGATCTTCCATTCTTCCTGAGAAATCTTATCCTAACATTTCGTTCAAATCTGGCAGGCCAGAAATGAGAACAATTGTTGAAGAAGCGGTGGGAAACGGTAGTGCATGCTTTGTTGGATGTGGGAATCCAGTAATGATTGATTTACTAAGAGAGAGCGTTTGTGAAAGTGAAGGAGATATCGAATATTTTGAGCAATTGCAGGTTTGGGCATGATTGACTGGGTGCTCATATGCTGGTAGGCGTGATCAGATGAATTATGGCAGGAACATTACTAATGCAAGTAATACTAATGGAGAAACAAAGTGCTATAAATCTGATTTCAAGAGGTCATCGTTAGCAGGGTAAGAAATGACTTACATTTATTTATAGAATAGAATCAGGAGAATCTTAATTATTGTAGAGAATATTTATGTTGATAGCCTATACTAGTACTCTATAATATGCTATTCTTTATCAATACTTTATGAATCTGTTCAATTAATTTGCAATCAAAAGTGATTGTTTCTTGATTGTGGCCCTCTAATGATTAAACTCCATCAACTCCTTCATTTTTAAATAAGGTTGGTCTAGAACGTAACTTTCTTTATTATTATTTTAGTATTGCTTATACGAAAAAATATCCCTAAGTTGAAGTATACAATTAAATACAATTACTAGCAATACACGCGTCAGTTCGTGATCCAATCATTTTCACCCATGTACCTCTACTAAAATACTATTTTAGGCTAATTAAAAAACCTTAGCTTATGTCCATCGTGGGTGCAAAATTTTCACTCAGTGTGATTCCAACATGACTCGCAATTGAGTCGCCCCTGGGCTTATCGCTCAAACGCAGCTCAAGTCGCTAAAAAATATTTCTTGATTCTAATTAGTCAATGCGGAGTTTATTACGGAGGAACCCCACATCAAGCAAAATTTCATACGCCCCTAATGAAGACCCCTACTACAGAATAGCTTTACGAATGCCTAGCTTTTTGGTGCAATTATTTACTGTAGTCAGTGCATAGTTTCAAGGTTACCCGTATGCTTTCATATTCACACTCTTCAAGGGATCTATAATAGGGGGTGATAAACTAAGTTAATATAGGGCTTTACCACCAACAATAAGATCTATTGTGAGGGGTTAGATTAAAAAATTTGCTGCATTGAATGACTCACAATTATACCCGTGTTTTGGCTGCAATATTATGGAACTAGACTTTAAGAGATGGTGGCAAAAAGTTTGAATTCAAACATGTTTGCAAAAATGGGGTACTTAAAAAGTGTTGTATCCCATACGTTCTAGCATGTCTATATCAATGGAATTACCTGATTATCTTTCAAGCTTCATACACGATATGGAGCCTCCAAAATACGATTTCAATTCGTTTGAATGTTCAGAGAAATATTCTCCTAAGCAAACTAAAGTTGTGAACAAAGTTAGCGATTCAATTACAATTGATATAAAGATAAATGAAAAATCTCATCAGTATCATCCTGGTGATATAATACGAGGTCATGTTCTAATTAATAATACAAGTAATTCTGACATACCTTTTGAATCTTTCACTTTAACATTGGAAGGTCAATTAAAAAAATTAGGTCCTTTGAAAGTGAGAACATTTCTACAAATGTATTCAACTGACAAGTGTTTTGAACTGCAATGTATTAAAGTTGGCATTACATATACGCAACCTTTCTCTTTTGTAATACCGAAAATGTTATTAGATAATCCAAACGGAATTAAATCACATTTTACTTTGCCCTCTTCGTTGGAAGTGCCGGCCGAGTTTTGTCCTCTTGGATTATCTATAAATTACGGCATATGGGGAAAATTTGTAGGCAGAAGGTTCATGTATGATGGTGAGTTATCGGATGAACTTATTGTACTAAAAAAGGCTGTGAATTCAGTTCGTATTATACTGAGCTCAAAACTTCCATCTTTCGGATCTTGTTCAAGACAATATGATGAATTGGTTGAAGGTATAAAAGGCGTAATCAAAGAAGCTTTGAATGTACAAAACTCAACAGTTCAAAGACTGATTTCAAGTGAAAAATCATCTATTGAAAAATCATCTATTGAAGATAATTCATCAGGATGTAATAAAAATTTACTTTTACCTGCTTATAGTCCAAGTATTATTGTTTCAAGCGAATATGATTTTTCATTTCCGATTTACAAAAAATGCTTCAAGACCAAAGTTAATAATACATTGTACGTGAAAACTCCACGTACCTTATATTCTATGGATTCTAACGTCAACTCGAAAGTATCGATTCCATTTAAGATCGCATCGAATTTCCCGATTGAGATTAAGTCAATTTCATCAGAATTTATAGTATTAACTTATGAATCCATCGACAATGCAATTCCAATTGAATTCCATCATGACTTACTATTTAATCAACTAGATCCAATTGAGAAAGATCTCGCAGGTGATTTTGATACGTTTCATAATAATTTGAATATTCCATTCAAAAAGTTAAGCAATGAATTATATGCTGCAAACAATGCTGCTAAAAAAAAGGATTCAGATTGGTCTGTTGATGAATCAATCGTACGTGGACTAAAAGCAATAAGTAATATGAATGTTCATACAACTCATTTAACAATTCCGGACACTAAGCAAGATTTTACAAAGAATACTTTCAAAGTTGAGTGTGAATTGGAAACACTTGTAAGAAGAGGAAGTAAGAAGAAAGAACAATTTGAATTTGTTCCCAACTTCCAAGCATCTTTTGTTGGTAGGCTATACTTTATTAGGGTTAAGATAGCCTTATCTAACGGTCAAATGCTTTATTTTAAATTAGGAGTTGAGATGACTTAAAAAATTGCAGTTTGGGATCTAAAGAGTGAAGTGTGAGGTAGAGGACTGAGAGTTGAGGGCGGATATTAGAAGGCCGTTGACTGAGGACTTTGGGTGAATAAATTTATCACATCGTCAAAGTGGTCAAAGTTTGTGGCCTACCTCAATTTGAATCATAGTACTAATAAATATATCAAATATGTAATACAATTAAAAGCTTCAAACAGTATCAAATATTTCTTAACCGTTCTCGTAATTGGAATTCTTTTGTTTATCTTACGATTTCGCAGCCAAAAGAAAATTCTTGTATCTTCACACAAAATTATGCATGAGACCTGCATAATGCACACATCAGCCTTTAATCCATCTTGAGTTTGTCTTCGATTTGGCGGAATTTGCCACCTAGATTAGTAGGATGCAGGAAATACAAAGTACTGTATATAATTACATCCAAACTTACACTCTAATTAATTCGTATTTGATCTGCACTTAGAGTAATCTGCATAGATAATCTCTAACGGGCCACAAAGATGTTAACCCGTTTTCTCCGCAAATGACTCACGGAATAAAGTTCTACATAGAGATGGGGTGTAAGTAACGCACTCTCAGCCTCCAACTTCTAAATTGGGTGCACGATGATTGAAAATTTAGTTTGCTTTCTTGGTGGCAAAATATGTATATATATCAACTCACGGCAGAATTTGCAATGGCAAAATTAATTAATGAGTCAAGTAGATAATAGCTGGTCGATACTACCGTCATACTATATGTATGCAAATACTATAAATACTGGTATACACGAAAGTCAACCTGACCCTCCCGATTATGATTTTGCACCTTCTTTAACATGTTCAAGTACAATTGATGAATCCTTACATACTCAAGACTCTGATGAAGAATCGCTAGATCAAGAAATGCACATACATGTGCTACCTGAACCAATTAATGGTATCAAAGAAACTTTGTTAGATAATGTACATCAATTGAAAACAATTCCATCCGAAATTGAAATTTCGATTATATTTACAGATGAAATTAATGGATTGGAGGTTGATCCTTCTAGCATTGAATACCATCAAGGAAATATTATTCAAGGTTATGTACTTATTGAAAACAGGTCAAATACGTCAGTCCCATTTGAAAAATTCACATTGACTTTAGAAAGCGAATTCAGGAAAGGTAGCCCATTCAACTCTACTGTTAGAGTTCATAAATTCTTGAATATGTATGAATTTGCTGGGAGTTATAATTTAGCATTTGAAGATAACATTATCGCTGTTAAGAGTGGTGATGTGCCATTTGTGAGTAAAGTGGTACACCCAGGTGTTACTTATAAAAGATCTTTTGAGTTTAAGTTACCTTCGAAATTACTTGATTCAACGTGCACAAGTGAGCTTTCTTGTCACACAAATTTACCTCCGACTTTAGGACAAGTTAAGGATTTTGCATCCTTAAATTCTTCAGTAAAGTATGGGGTTTGGGCAAGATTCATTGGGAAGAAATCTAATTATCTGGCTGTTGAGAAAGACGAATTCGTTGTTGTCAAGGAACAACTCCAAGAATTTAGAGTCATTCCATTAAGCGACCGTTTAATTATTTCTGAAACTTATAATAAGTTTATAAGGAGTTTAACAGACAGCATGGATTATGGGAGAAGACTTTTAACAAGAAAGAAAAACACGGCTTTGCAGAAGTCAACAGAACTGGATTCAAGTTCGGGAGAGGAAGACATACCCAAAATTTCCCCCATTCAAACTATGATCCTTCCTGTTTATAAATCAAAACTCCTGAAAACGGTTTCGGGCACCTTGGAAGTAAATTATAATAGGAACCCGTTAATTGCATCCTATATTCCTCCAAAGAAGTACAATTTTTCAAATATTAAGCACTCGAAGTTGAATATCCCAATGAAGCTTGTGCTCAATAATCCTGGTAAAGTGGATATAAAAACTATAACTTCAGAGTTAAGCATTGTTACAATTGAATCCCTTCAACATCAAATTCCTTTTGAAATTACTCACGACCTCATACTGAACCCTCACGATACTATCAAGAATAACCTTATCAATCCTATGAAGAAACTTAAGAAAGATTTTTTTGATTTATCTTTGCAATTGAAGGGAACGGATTGGTCTGTTGATAAAGAATTAGTACTGGGATTGAAATCAATATGTGATTTGAGCGTCAAAACGCTGAACTTGTATATCAAAAACACTTCCTTGGAAAAGAAAAAGTGGACAAATCATGAAAAAGAAATAGAAGTGGTTGTTGATTTGTCGTCTGCTGCTTCTGAATCTGGAGCGGACTTTACACTTGTTCCAAGCTTCCAAATATGTTCTCTTGTTAGGATATATTTGATTCAAATTAATTTGGTTTTGACTACAGGGCAGATCTTGAACGTTAGAGTTCCTTTGACAATTCAAAGATGAAACTATTATATTATTATTTCTATATAAAGGTCGTTATATAATTGAAATGAAGATTTAAATATTTGTAAATGACGTAGGCTTTCACTCTATTATTATGCAAAAATTATTTAATTTATTTCCAGTTTTCAATTCTTTCTTCGGGAATTTTCGGGTTGTCACCTTTCCATTCCAATCAAATAACCAATAACTGAGTTTAGTTGATTCGTGGTATTTTCTCAAGTCAAATCCGAGTGATGACATCATCTCAAGGAAAAGTGTCTTGTTGAGGTATCTTGAATTTGTAGTGCACGGTAATGGTAGTACAAAGAATAATCTACTCAGTGGAGCCTTCAAAAATTGTGTTAGCCTAAGCAAGAGATCTCCACGTTCTTTTGGAGTGGGCACAAAGTTCACAACCAAAGAACATGAGATTAAATCGAACTTGGAATCAGTTGTACTAGGTAATGGCCTTTTCATAAAATCTTGCTCCAATATTTGAGGATGGTTTGAATTCAAGTCAATTCGCGTTATTTCTGAGAAGAAGCTCGATTTTGAAATATGGTTTGTGGTACTTAATGATCCTATTTCGAGAGCAGTAAGTCTGGTTGCTGCATTATCAAGGGTATTTTGCTTTGTAAGCTCTCTCATCCATTCAATTAACTTTTTCAGAGAGTCTCCCCCTCTGTCTTTGTCTTGGCCTTGTGTAGAGGCAACCTGGTAAGCGTCAATTCCTCCTCGCTGGGCAATTTCAGCATCTATTTTCCCCAATAATTCTTCTAAACCTTCCGTCCCTACGTGGAACCCCGAGTTCTCCGACTTCTTGTCTAATGTAAACCCAGCAAAGGCGGATTTATATTCCGGTGTGGATTTCACATCTTCTTCTGAGCTTATTTTCGATAGCACTCCCAGTCTCGCTTTTAATAGCGTGTGGAATCTTCGAATTAATTGGCGAGACTGCTGTGGTTTTAAACTTCTTGGAGCATTCAGTTTTGTTATCGGTGAAGACCGGCGACCTAGGAGTCCTCCATTTTTTGACTTAGGCATATTGAGGTAAATTAGAATTTGAAGTTCTTAATCTTAATGAATTCTCACCAAGGAATAATTTTGACTCGTAATCTTCTGAGATGCGATGAGTTGAAAAATGTAGGTATCATTATAGAACCATCAACATGGCGAAAGTTACCAAGGCTAAGCCAGCATCCAAGGTCAATAAGGCTAAACCAAAGCCGAAAGGACAAATTAGAAAAATTCCTAGTCTTACACAGAAATTAGCTAAAGCATCAAAAGTGGTTAAGCTTGATAATTTAAAATGGAAGAAGGTAGATATTCCGGATAACTTTGATGACTTCCTGGGTGGGTATGGATTAGAAGAGATTGAAGGAGTAGATGTCGAAATGGTAGATGGTGTACCAGTGTTTGTAATGGCAGAAGGGCGTGAAGAGCAAGAAGAATTGAGCGAAGAGGAGGATGATTTTGCAGGCTTTGAAGACGAAGAGGAATTAACTGAAAAGAAGCCTAAAAAGGGTAAGAAGAGTAAGAAAGATCTTGCTGAAATTGAAGATGGAATAGCTCAAGAAGATGCTGAAGTGAAGCCTGTTGAATTGAAGAAAAAATTATCAAAAGTGGCACCTGTCGAATTGCCTCAAACAGAGCTTCTCCAAAATACCTTCTCCAGCAAAACTGAACTCCCTGATGACTCTATTTCCCTTCCTCAATGGGAATCAATAGTGAAACTTTCACCTTATACAATCAATGCCCTTTCAAAATTACGTTTTGGGAAACCAACGCCAATTCAAAGAGATGCAATTCCGTTGGCGATTTCTGGAAATGATATCGTTGGAAAAGCTACCACCGGTTCTGGTAAAACACTTGCATTTGGAATTCCAATATTGGAAAACTTTCTCTCTCGCGAAGCATCTGAAGGACCTTCAGGTATCATATTTGCACCAACAAGAGAATTAGCTCACCAGGTTGTTGAACATTTAAACCTGTTGGCTAAGTTTTCTCCATTAGCACAGCATGGAATTGTTAGTATAACAGGTGGGTTGTCTATTCAGAAGCAAGAGAGATTATTAGTACATAATCCAGCTATTATTGTTGCTACGCCAGGTAGATTCTTAGAATTAGTAGAAAAGGATGGAGAATTAGCGAAGAAACTAGCCAAGACAGATATGGTTGTTTTGGATGAAGCCGATAGGTTGTTACAAGATGGACATTTTGAGGAGTTCGAGAAGATTATGGAAATCTTGGTCAAAAATAGAGTAGGTGAAAAATGGCAAACTTTGGTATTTTCTGCAACCTTCCTGAAAGATTTATTTGGAAAATTAGAGAAGAACTCAAGGAAAGGGACATTTAACGAAGGTGCTTTTGAAGATGGTGAAATTTTGAAACTCTTGGACGCCAAATTAAAATTCAAGAGCAAACCTGTGCTTATAGACGTTAACCCATCAGAAATTGTCTCGGGACTCGTGACAGAAGCCCTAGTAGAATGTGGTCCTATGGAAAGAGATCTCTATCTTTATTATTTCCTCTTGATGTACCCGGGGACTACGCTTGTATTTGCTAATTCTATCGATACAGTAAAGCGACTTGTTCCGATGCTACTGGAATTAAATATTCCAGCATTCTCAATTCATAGTGGAATGATGCAAAAGCAAAGATTACGCGCTCTTGAAAGATTTAAGGAGAATAAGGCTAATAATCCTTCCGTGGTGCTAATTGCTTCGGATGTGGCTGCAAGAGGTTTGGATATTCCTGATATTGATCATGTGGTCCACTACCATCTTCCTAGAACCGCTGATGTTTATATTCATAGGTCTGGTAGAACTGCCAGAGCAGGCAAAGAAGGTGTAAGTATTATGTTTTGCTCACCTCAAGAAGCTTCTGGGCCATTGCGTAAGTTGCGTGGTATTGTTGCCACATCTGCCCAAAATACGAAAATGAATATGCATACTGACGTGAAGCTTTTACCTATTGAAATGTCTATTTTAAATCAATTGAAGCCTCGTGTGTCTGCCCTGAGTAAACTTGGTGATGCTCTTGTTTCAGGATCCGCTTCTCGTAAACAAGAGCTGTGGGTTAAACAAGCTGCTGAAGATTTAGGTATGAGTGATGATGAATTTGAAGATATGGATCGTTTTGAAGATGATGTGATTAAAAAACAAAGGAAGAGAACTGAAGCGAAGATGATGAGCAAAATTGAGCAGAAGCAATTAAGATTTGAATTGAAAGAGATGTTGGCTATTCCGCTCAGAAAGAACGGAAGAAGATCTTATCTTACAGGAGCGGATAATTTGGCTCATCAAATAGTCACCGGTAAAACCCATAAGGACATATTGGGCCATCAGAGTGTAAATGCATTAGACCTGTTGAGGAAGAAAAAAGAACCTATCGTTGAGGAGATAAAGGTGGAAGAGAAAGCTGAAGATTTAGGAGAAAAATCAGGAAAATTGTCCAGGAAAGAGAAAAGAGACCTTAAGGGAAGAGTTGGCAAACCAAAGGTTGAAAAGCCAGTTAAGGTTAAAAAATCTGGTAAAAAAGCGAACAAGAAATAGTCTGTATATCTAAAGTAAATATCCATATTTTACGGTGTAGCCAACCTTGTACTATTGCCTGGCGAATAGAGCAGACAAAATACGAGCGTATTGTTTAAACTCAAGCGATTGGTGAAGTTAGTTTCATTTTTATTGTGCTTCTGGCCAAGATTGTATCCAGAATATTTGTTCTATCAGTGTCTACGATTGCAAACGCCTTCCATAATGGAGCTATTAGGATCCCTCAACATGAAATAAAGTGCCTTGACGACTACATCAGTGTATCTGGTAATTAAATCAACAATACTCTATAATTATCCTTATCAGTCTTTGAATACATACAAAATATAAAATGCTGAATTGACCTTCGAATCCTAAAGACGTACGATTTAATTTTGCAAGTCAATAGTGTGTAATTTTTCTGTGAAGGTTACAAAGCATTCTGATTTAATTCAGCCTGGTATCCATAATCAATACTTTTATTGATCGATTACATATATTCTTCATCATCGTCATCAAAATATTCGTCATCATCCAGATCACTTAACAATTGTTCAAAATTTACCTTATATCTCAATATAGCACCAATACCACCAAATCCTTGAACGAACTGAGCTCCCTCTGAACTTCTATCCGTCACAAATTCTAAGTTGGCCCCAAATTGCTTATAGTTCTCTGCAAGCCATTCCAAAAATGTCTCTTCTTTGACTATTTCCAAATCAATTCCAGTCCTTTTATCCTGTTGCCAAGTCTTGTCAGGGAGATCCGGGTTGCGGTGAACAATAATTTCGTTTCCTTCAATGTCTTTCATAGTGTATCTAATTGTGTTTAAGTTCTCGTAGACAATAAGTGTTTCACACGCTCCAAGGTCTAACGCTTTAAGAGTATCTTCAACAGAGTAACAGAATTTACCTGTGTCTTGAGAAATTTCATCGAAGTAAGCATTAAGCAACTTCTTTTCCTGAACAAATTTAACATTCGATAAGGTCTCGGCACTCAATTCTATAGCTTGATTGAAACCATTTTCTCCACCGTAGGAAACATCAACAATATTAATAACTTTGGCTTGTAATCTGTTATCGAAAAGATCAGACTTGGATAACTCAGTCTTAAAATCAGCTGAACCAGCTAAAATAAGACCTTTACAATTAACCTTATCAGCTGTAATGAAATTTTGAACAGCGACTTCAGCAACTTTTCTCACATAGTTATGTCTCTTCTCTTCACGCAATCTACTGAAACGCAAAGCAGATTGACCACCACGACCATGCTTTTTAGGTAAATCAACAGTAAATTTGTGCAAGATTTCTCTGGTGTTACCTGAAACAGTACCAAATAAAGCACCGTTACCATCCATAATAATAAATCCAAAACGATCATCGTTCTCTAATAACTCACTTAAAGCCTCTACATGGAATTTATTATCACACATATACAATGAAGTGTTTATAGGTTTGAAAGGTTCGAAATCAATGTTCAATTTCTTTTCCTTACCCTCGTCTGTTATAACGTCACCACAATAAATTACCAACCCGTTACGAGGTACTGAAGTATACAACTTCAATTTATGCTGTGTTGAAGTGATTGCAGACAATACAGATAATCTATTAACACGGGATTTAATATTCGATGCTGTACCGTATTCTTCTGTTAACAACTTTTGTGATAATGCAATTTGTCCCCTTGGTGGGATGACCAAAGAAATCATAGAGGTACCATTTCCTCTAGCGGCTTCCAAGGCCTTGATCATCTTCTTGACCTTCCAGATCTCGATGTTCTTTTCAGCGTCGTTTTCCATGTTGTCTTGTACGGTTTATAGATAGTTAATGATCTGGGTTGAAAATTTTTGGAACTGAAAATTTTTTGGGATGAATGTGCAACCGATAAAATATCGGAATTCAAGGAAATTGTATGTATAAGTCACGTGATATGGTTGCTTGGTGGTCGGAATTGACTTAATTTAAGGGAATATAGCAACATGATTGAACCAAACCAAATTTCCAATTTAGAGAAAAATTATATGCTTTTGCTTAATAGATTTAAAATACAAAATACAAAGGAAGTCTTCAAAGGAAGAATTTTGAGTTTCTGTTCATTAATGGTTGCAAAAAATGGATCCAAGTATGAAAATTTTAGCACAACTCCTCTAAATCAATTACTTTTTGATGAAGGCAATGCATGAGGAAACCAAGCCTTTTCAAATCAAAAAATCGAGCTTCTCAACCCAACCGCTGCTTTGCACTTGTTAATCGAGAAAGAATAAGGAGTGCAAGAAGTAGCATCCAACGAATTCAAAACTCCACGTTAGACATTCTAAAATCGAACGATGTAACCACGTAGATAAATTTCTGTTGATGTTGTGACAAATCTTCTTCTGGATACAAATAGACGCCAAATGCTCTTCAGAGAAAATGTAAAAAGGCAACTCTGCAAGCATAATTATCGTAATAGACATAGAAGATAATGCTTCCCCCAGAACAACCAAAAGCAAGTAGAGCAAATTTATGATTCCCAATAGTTTTCTTGCATACTGCTACTTAGTGGAAATCTAATTGATGCACTAAAATATAGTGGGATCTTTGGTTGGCACTTCCGAGTACCAAAGGTGGGAGTTACCATCTATTGATTGATTGTTGTATGAAAATTTGGTTTACGTGTAATCCCCGTCATAACTCCACCTTGAGAATCAGAAACGATAACGATTCCTTGAGCGATCTGGCCATATTTACTGTTTCCAAAAATTAAGAAGAGGACTCTGTTTAAATAATCTTCATTTGTGAGGCAAAACCATAAGCTATTGTTTTTGATTTGCTTCAGCCATGTGTATGCTCCCTTGAGCTGATATCTGTTAGTCAAGCTACGCTATCTGCCTCAACTTAGTAATGATACACCTAATAAAGTTTAATATCCACTTACAGTTAACTCTTCCCGATGTTATTTTCGACTGGCTAAGATCGAGATGTGCAATGCGCGGCTATACATCAAAGTAAGTTGGCAAAATTTAGTGATACTTGATTTATGAAATATCGCTCTTCTTGAGTTATAATAAATAGGGTATGTAATCAAGGATCCTCAAGTGGTTGAGTAATTAACCCTTCCTTTTGCCTCATCAAATATCCAGTCCAGAATTTGAGTTATGGGTGAACGCAAACTGGAGTGCAACTTGCAACTCTGGAACTTGTGCAAGAAACCATATAAGCACAATTTCTTGTGGCGCTAAAGTCCAGATACCTTCGATCTTTAAGAGAGCGACAGGCGGTTGTAATTTAACTTAAAATTTAAATAACGTGCAGTTGCAGCGACTCCATTGTTGATAGCGCTGCTACTTATTCAAACCTAGAATTATACAAGTGCTGGAGCTTTTGTTGTAAGCTGCAAAATGTTGATTGAGCCACCTTTTGGACATTGGCCACGAAATTTTGTTTCCAACGAGAATGCCCCTGTTCATTTTTAAAGGCATCCTATATATTACCGCCCACTGAGAACTGAATATTGAAGGGCTGCGCTTCCTACGAGCCGGATAACCTGGTTCCTTGCAGTTAACCACTATTTTGCCAGTACACGCTTCACCTCGGAGATACGAGTTGAAAAAGACTACAATATGGTCACGTGCAACACGTTGTACTGTAGACATATTGGTACAAGATGGCTACATGTGCTCCAAGGAAATGGTATCTAATTCATTGCATCACCTATGTTCACTTAGTCCATTTCTTACTTGAATACAGCTCAGCCTTTCGAATTCTTACTTAAATATTTTCCTCATGACCTAATCTTGATCATGGATTACTTATTTTTCTGTATACTTGTACAGCCGAAATTTGACAAAGTATAGAAAAACGAAAACATCAAACTTATTCAGCAATGTCAGCACTAAACCGTTCAACGAGCAGCGTTTATGATGGGGCAGAACAAGCAGCTACATCTGAACTGGGTCCACTTCCTCCTAATGTCCATATAAACTCAGAAGCACAGGATGATTACGATTCTGATGACTCTCTGATAGCACCAATCCCAAAGGAAAAGTCACGTAAACCTGCTGATAATGCATTCAGACAACAACGCTTGGCTGCTTTTAATCCAGTCTTAACTGCCAAAACTGTGATTCCCCTTTTGATTGTTATTGCAGTTATTTTCGTACCCTTAGGAGCGGCAATGTGGTATGCTAGCCATGTCGTTCAAGATATAATGATCGACTATTCTCAATGTGAATTACAAGCAGTCTCAACTCATTGGTCTGAAATCCCAGCCAATTACACAACTTTTAATTATAAAAATAATCCAACCGTGAGTCCCGCACAATGGAGATTGAGCACGGACGAGAGCCAACAATTTGAAGACGAACGTAATGTTTGCCAAATCCAATTCAATGTTGCAACGGAGATGAAGGCCCCCATCTATTTATTCTATAGGTTGCATAAATTTTATGCTAACCACAGAAGATACGTCAAGTCTTATAGTGAGGATCAGTTAACTGGGTTGGCTGCTAGTGCTAATGATATCAAAACATCTGTAGGTCAAAATTGTGAACCAATGTCGTTGGACAAGGATGGGAAGCGTATTTACCCCTGTGGGCTTATTGCTAATTCTCTTTTTAACGATACGTATTCGTCTTTGACAGCTGTAAATGGTTCAACTTCTGATTATCTTTTGACTGATGAAGGTATAGCTTGGGGGACTAATGATGAACGTTTCAAGAAAACGCAATACCACTACACAGACATTGTTCCTCCTCCAAATTGGTACAAGAAATTTCCAAATGGATATAATGCGACAAATGTACCAGATATCTCAACTTGGTCTCAATTCCAAAATTGGATGAAAGCAGCAGGCTTGCCTAACTTTAACAAATTAGCTTTACGAAATGACACTGGTCACCTTCAACCAGGAACATACCAAATTGAAGTAGGCTTGCATTTCCCTGTTTTACCATACGACGGACAAAAGTTTGTTTATATCTCCCAAAGGTCTGTGATTGGTGGCAAGAATGTATTCTTGGGAATATCATGGATAGTTGGAGGTGGAATTTGTTTCTTATTGGCAATATCCTTGTTGATTGTAAACTTTATAAAGCCTAGAAAGACTGGGGACGTCAACTTGTTGAGTTGGAACAAGGATAATAGCGGTACTAACGATGTCCTTGTCGAAAAGGGAGTATAGAGCCTCTACTTTCTAACTGTAAATCTAGACCATTGGCAAGCTCTCTGGATTCATTCAGTCTGGAAATTTAGTTGCTGGTGAAGTTATCCTGTAGAATTTACTGCCTTGCTAAGGTGTTAAAAAGTTGTCAGCCTACATTATAGACTGAATACATAAATCTAAGAGCTAGGAATAGGAATAAGTGAGATATTTTAATTCTTTCGATTATTGGGATATTTCTGAATGCATTTGCATGCCCTCTCCAGCTTTTGAAGAGTTTATTTTGGTAACTATTGCTTATTTGCCTTAGGACTAAATTTGGTAACTGTCAAAGTCTCCTTATCAGGTTGCGCCAGTGCTATAGCGGGATCAGAAGGTTTTGTTACTTCTTAAACTTCGCAATAATGAAGCGCACTCTATGTTGCCAACTTAGTGTTTAGCTGCTCACATGAACAGGTCTGACTTCTTTATTTATCACAGCCCCTTTCTATTCTCTCCACTGTTACGAGATGGCTTTACTTTCAAATTTATGTTTAATTATTCGAAGAACGTTGTAGAATAATTTACCACAGCTCTACCAATGCTACAACAAGAAACATTAGACCCGAACTGCAATAATGGGTCAGGTGCAATAAAAATATTTTGTGACTTTGTAAGCAAATATCGGTGAGCTACATTATCTCGAATAAGAGAAGTAAGTGGAAAAAATCAACCAGAAAATAACTAAGCGTTTAAAGAGTTTTTTTTTTAAAAAAAAAAATCACAGTTCGCTTTCGCTCACTGCTAATCATGTATTATGATATTAAGACTACTTATTTATAGAGTGTGTCCGCAAATAGGAAAGGTCTAGCATTTCATGCTAGTA